>CACRXK020017453.1:0-10615 GCA_902702795.2 Paramuricea clavata
ATTTAAGAAGCCTCGATCGCAGTTTCAGATCACCCCTGATGAAGACACTAGACTGGAGTGTCGAAACGTTGGGTCTTGATTACAATTCGACTGGGCTTTGTAATCATTTATTTAAACCAGAGTAGCGAGCGAAACATGATTGATTTACCTGGTTGCAGTGAACGAACAAACTTTATACTTAAACTTATTTAACCACAGTGGACTTTCAGCAATCTGTTTTACAAAGGGCCGTTTTAACAAAAATATTACATGCATAGAACTATACTAACACAATAATTACTTACAAAACTAATAATAACAACGTACAGTCATGAATGAATATATAAATTGGACACCTCAGCCATTGCATGGGTAATTTCTAATTAAGTATTTAAATGAATGAAGAGAAAAGACTTGGTAATGACAGAAGGTAAGTTACCCCAGACAGTGTTAGTTTTAGCGGATTCGCCACGAATTTTTCTAACCAGGGTATTTCTACAGTGCACATGGATGTGTGGAAATATAAAATTGATTTTGAGTGTTGATCAGAACATCTTTGTCAACAGGAGAAATAAATTTCATATTTCCAAGTGTTCATGTATTGCTCTCTTTAGTACATAAATAATTTTCCTATTACCTCGGAAAAATGGCATTAATTTAAACTATAATGCTGATTCAGCGATAACCGTCACATGTCCGACACACATAAGATTATACTTTTATTAGTGGAGGGAAATCAATAAAACACTGTCCTTTATATAATACAATATTATCAGGGGCGAAACTTCAGGGGGGGGGGTATGGAGGTGTGACACCCCCCAAAATACGAATCATCTGGATTGGCAGGGCGATTCATCTGGATTGGCATGGCAATCAAATATTTTAAATAATAGAATGTAGAGTTATTAAGTAACTTACAGGGCTTTCGGAGGGTATTGAATAGAATTTATAGACCTAAATTTTACGGATATTGGTCCAAAATTAAGGGTTTCACCCATGTTTTAACAGGAATTTGTACAGAAACATTTTTTTGACCCTTAATTTAACTGGTTTATGTCGACCCTTTTTTTAATGTCCCGCAGGCCAACATTTTTGGGAAAAATAGTGGCCAGAACTAAAAATTTGCTGCACGGCATCATTGGTTTTTGCCGGACAATTCTGGCAGACACCCTCCGAAATAAAAGAGGCTAGTTTCGCCCCTGAATATTATAGCTCAACTTTGAATTGTCAAATCAGGAAACAACATTGGCCGCACGTGACGTTGTGATTTTTTACGATATGCCACCCAATTCTATGATTACACAATCAGCGTGAGATATCATCTGCCGGTGGATATACGACTGACAGTTGAAGGGTTTTTTGTAGACGAAAATTCCGAGTGAAAGATTATATTCAATTTCAGACCTTTCCAGGAGTAGCTGCGAAAAATCCAACTATAGGCCCCTTGCAGGAATCGAACAAGTTCTTGTTTATATACAGTATAGTAGGGATTATGTACCTTCGCTCGCATGCCCCCCCCCCCCGCCCCCTCAATGGGTACGAGCACCTTTTTTGTAACTTTTAAAAACAAGCTAGTGCATGCTTCACTGCTTTCGCTCTTTCGCAGGTAACGGCTACATTTTAACCGTATTTTCTATATTTGACAACAGTGTTTGACAAGTTTGTGCCCAAGCCCTGCCTTCCTCCCATGGTGCCCCATTTCATTGGTCGACAACAAGAATGTGAAGATATCTTGCGTGTGTTGACGTCTACATCTCCTCGGCTAGTCTCTGTATCTGGACCCCCTGGTTTTGGAAAAACCTCATTGGCTATTTCAGTAGGACACCAACTTAGACAGCTCGGTTTACCAGTTTATTTCCTTTCATTAAGAAGCGTCAAGACAGCGGAAGAGTTGATATCTGAGCTCCTAAACCCATTTCCACATGCGTCGTCTGATATAACGGGGCGAGAGCGTTCAAAACTATGCGGACTCCTTAGTTCAATACCTTCCAATATTTGCATCATCCTCGATAACGCCGATAACCTTTTTGAGAGTGGTGGTGAAACGAGCCGAGATGCTTCAGACCTACTGGAAAAGATATTTTCTCATTGCAATAATGTGTCCTTTCTATTGACCACAAGGACGAATCTTCAATCGGTGCTGGGAAGAAAATTTGCTGGTCACACTTCTGTCGGTGTTGCATCGCTAGAGAGAAAATCGGCGCAAACGCTTGTTCAAGAACTTGTCCCTTCTGCTGATGAAAATGAATGTTGCAGAGTGACTGAGCTTTGTGGAGACGTTCCACTGGCCATCATGCTTTTGTGCGGTCAAATCGTTGACGAGAAGAAGAGTGCATCACAATTCCTTGACAACTTTAGCAGTTCTTCAAAAACGGTAATAGAGTTGTTGGATGATCCAGATGCGCCTAATGATCAGAGTTTAAAGGTCTTGTTCGAGTCTTATTTCAGAAGACTGTCTCGAGAAGAGCAAGAAGCATTTGTTTGTCTTTCAGTTTTCGTCAGTGAAGTGTTCGACGAGCAAGCTGCAATAAACGTTATTGGAGGAGATCAGGACACAGCAAAGAAAACTTTGTTGAGGCTCAAGAAAAAATATTTGGTTGAAGCAAATTCCTCCGAAGTAGTGTTGTTTTCTTTTCACCCTCTTGTCAGGTCATTTGGTTCCGAAAAAGCGGCTGACATGAAAGAAATTGCTTGCGAAGCACAAAGGCGATTCCTGAGTTATTACGTCAAGTTGTTTGAAGATTTAAATAACCAGTTTCTCGCTGGGGATTCTCTCCTCGCATTTCACGATTTCGAATTGAACAAAGAAAATTTGGTGCATAGTCTCTCCGAAGGTATTCAAAACGAGGCTGTCTGCGACGCAATATTCGATGTTCTTTCCGATGCGGATCTGTTTTTGGACACCGTTTGCTACTTCGAGCGTGGCTGGATGTTTTACAAAATTTATAATTTCGCAATAGCCAAGGCAAAAGAGCAGCGTAAATTTAAAACAGTCCACCAACTGCTTATTGCTAAAGCTTTTTCCGAAATAATCTGGTATGATGGAGCTACATTGGCTTTACTAAAAGAAGCCGAAGATATAGAGAAGCAAAATCCTCTCCTTACTTCAGAAGTTGCCATTGGAAAACGAATTTGTTACTATGGGATTCACTTGCTAATACATAGAGCGGCGGCAAAAGGAGGCAAAATTCTTGAAACAGGGATATCTCTGTTGAGTTCCGAAAATACTGTACTTAAGGTTTTAAGCTCCCAGATTCTTGCTTTGATTGCTGCTAAGAGAGAAAACTCTTCTTATTACCAGAACATTGTTTTTACTGAATGCGCTAACAGACCATCCTTGTATGCTTTCTTCAAAGCTATACAAGAAGCCGATTGCGCTGACGAAAAAGAGAATGAAAACGCGAAAGCTTTAAGTCAACCACTAATTTTGGCGCTTGCTCTTCTCATCAACTTTATTGCGGATTGCTACGGCATGAAGGAAGTAATGTATAAACTTGGTTTGCCTGTCTCAAAGTTACGGAAAGAAGTCGAAGCCATGGCACAGAACGACCGTCTATACCGTCCACTACTCTTACTCGTTGAAAACGCCGTGGAAAGGGTCAAAATAAAGCAAGAGAGTCCAACAGCGCTGCAACTCGCTCTTGATAATTTTATAGAAGAAAACGGTCGGCTAAGCCCGGATACAGCCGTAAAGTACTATTACATTGGAACAACTCTATACAGACAGAGGAATTATGACGCTTCTTTGAGATCTCATTATGAAGCACTGGACATCAGGTTGAAGCTTTATGGGCACAACTTAGACACCGCTGAGAGCTATCATGAGATTGGACACACCCAATTTGCGAAAAAAGATTACAAGTCAGCACTGAAATCGTTCGAGAAAGCGCTTGATATCAGACAAAATATTCACGGGAAAATCCACCGAGACGTTTCCCGCGCTTGTTATTCCATTGGAGCGACAAAGTATTACTTGAAAGAGTACGATTCAGCTGTGCATTGGTACCAGCAATCCCTGGATATCAGAGTGGCACTCTATGGAAAAGAAGACCCAATGTCCGCTGAAAGCTACCACTCGATTGCCGTGTGTCAGTATGAAATGCAAGATTATAATTCTGCTCTGGAGTCATGTCAACAGGCGCTTGATATTAAGTTAAAGCTATTTGAACAGCAGAGCGAAGATACAAGCGACAGTTATCACCTAATGAAATTGATACGTAGTCGATAGAAAATTTGCGGATCATCTCTCGAACTTGTAGCCCAAATTGATTGTTCGAGTTAATAAAAGAGAGCACGATTAGAAACAACACTGAGACTTATACTAACCAATAGGCTATATATAACATCAGAATTTCTGGTAGAGTACATGCGCGCATATTTTGGACGTTTGTGATAAAGGTGCTTATCATATTGCAATAACAATCCGCGAAACATTGTTCTTCATTACATGCCTGTCGAAATTACATAATTTTCGGATTGATTGAGAGGAGTGCAACTGTTATATTAATTTAAATTTGATAAGGCACTATTTTGTGGTTGTAATGGCGCACTTATTTCAGCCAGTGCAAATCAGTCATGTTTTACCCTGTCTTTCAACAGGCGTTTTGTAATAATACCAGAAAATTACTAAATTGAATTTTTTTAGTATAGTTAACTATGTGCGAGTTTACAAAAGAAATTATTTCATAGCTTACCAAAATCATACTATACTCTCTTAAATGTCTTAGAGATACTTTCTTACCAGCGTTCTAACTGTAAAGTGTAATCGTATTTTAACGGTGGTCTTGAAATTTTGCATTTTTGTCAACATAGTACTTTAATAGGTAAAATTGTCAATTTCTCAAATTTTCCGCTATAAAGCCAAAATCACAGTTGTCAACAAGCATAGGCGTACGAGGGGGCTGCTGCCCCCCCCTCCCCCCCCGAAAATGGAAATGTCGATAAGTTAATCGGGCAAATTTTGAACGTATGTCGGGCAAACGTTGAACATAAGTTGGGTAAAAGTGCCGAAAATAAACTGAAAAACAAGAAATATGTAAGATAATAGTAAAAAATTTCTGAAGTTTAGCAGGGAATTTGATGCCCTGCTGGCAGTGGTTTCTGAGCTGATGAGAAACCACTGCGAGCAAGATAGACCACGTGATGGGAAGTCACTAATTTGACTTCATTTCCTGTAGTCCGTTATCTGTAAACAAGCGTGGCATAGTACTGTTTTATCTGTGGTTTTATTTGTTGTCTGTCAGTTTTAATCGAACGACTTTTTAATTCTACACGGAGTTAGTTATGTATCGGTTTTAATTTAATCTCGTTATTGCCCGCACTAAAATATTTTGAAATCGGTGCTTCACCCTACAGCTAAGTACAAATTGTGCATTTAAATTTCTGTTATATCTTTTAAAATTTTTGTATTTATCCGACAATATCAATTTTTTTAATTCGGTTGATGAACTTTATTTGTGTTACTGAAACGTCTTGACGTTAGAGATTGTGTTAAGGTTTTCGATAAATTCCAATTCCCAAAGTTTCCAAATAATATACTGTTTCCAATTACTGTTGACTTTGACAATTATTGCAATAATTTGTTTGTTGCGACCTCAACAACCACAAATTTCAACCCATCAAAGATCGTCGCGACGGCGTTACTATTTCTGTAAAGGTTGATTTTTGTTGCAGTGTGGATTCTGTTGAACGCTATGCGGTTTTCAAGTCTTCTTAATGTATAATTTCTCACATTTTATTCAATATTTTGTAAAGTTATAATATTTTGTAGTATATTTATAGCGCGTGTTACTATATTTAGAGCATGATGTTTTCTCAAGTGTAGAACTGGCTCGCATTTTACCAGCAGTGACAAGCATTGACCCATGCGCACAACAACAAAAACTTGTCAAACTTGTTTTACCGGTTGAGAATTTAATGTATTCGTCCGTGAATCTGGACGGCGGCTACATCACAGAGTAGATAAGACATACAGAGACGTAACTGACCGTTTTAAACACTGCGGAAGATTACGTTATCATGTACCCACTTTTTTTCAGGCGACCGGGCAAAAAATGATCACTGCGCGTGCTCAGCAAGTTTAAAGTGAGTCGTCATCAGGTCGTCATCCAATCAGATGCATGCATCTAGTAACTTGCCGAGCATGCGCACAAAAAAAGTGGGTACACTAGTTACGTCTCTGTATGTCTCTACCACAGATTAAGAGGACCAGATGTCCGACTTCATTGAAAAAAGCGTAAGGGCTTGGTCACTGCGCATGTCTTACTGCGCATAGCTTAGCAAGTGACTAGAGGCATTCACCCCCCCGACATTAAATTTCAAAATGGCGGCAACAATTTTATTTTGAGACAACAAACATGAAAATAAACTCTTTTTATTTGCCCGAGAGAGGGATTGTGTGGTTAAATTTGTGTTTAAAACTTTCAACGTCAGTACGCGTATTGGAAAAGTGAGTTCATCACACTTAGTTTGCAATATTTTCCGAATTTTTCTCCTTTTCGATCGTCGTAGGAGTGAAAAACTATAGGCGAAATGAAAATGCCACTTTGCTGAGGTATTTGAAGTATTTTTTTACAATGTACGATGTGTTTTCTTGCACTTTTGACGATGTCTGATATTCATTGACAAATTATGTGCATAATTTATAGTTTTCTTTGCATAGATATTAACTAGAAAGCTAGATATTAAGTAAATTCATATATTAATAGACAACTAGATAAGTTTGTCGACTTGAAAATGTTTACAAATTTTACATTGTATGCATGAATGTATACATAGTATTTGTAAATATTAAGTTAATTCATCTATTACGTATTTTCTCTAATAAAAATCTTGTAACAGGAAATGTGAGTTTCAGAAAATGTGTGTCTGCAGTGTCTCAGACAAAATTATTCTAGAATATTTATTAAATATCTCACCTACAAACAACAAATTCCCATGAAGAGTGATCCAATCACATTTTGTCCTGATACATGAAAGCGAGGTGCCCAGGCTAAACCGGCATACATGACATAATTATTGAAAAAGCCTAATTTGTTGTATAAATCTGTGTAACTACTCACTTGGTAATGACTTTAACCTGCAACAAGTGTTATCATGCAAATGTGCAACTCCCTGTTGTTGTTATATACTAATACTATTTTACATTAACCAATTGAGTCACATTGCGGCCTGATGCGCCCTACTTTATTGTTTCACTCTGTCTAACGCCAGACGATTTTACTTGTCAAGGGGAGAGCCATGGCCCTTAATGGGTTAAACATTAACAAAATTAAATAGTATAAAAAATACAATTCAACCTCAATGCTCAATGAAGTGGTCATAAAGTAGACTGGGGGGGGGCTCCAATGTCTATTTATTCAAAAATCACTGATTACAGTAATAGGTAGACTTGTTGAACATTATATTTATGTGTGATTAATATGCATATAAAGCAAAATATTAAGCATGATTCGTAAAGGAGGGCTGCCTAACAGAGGTTCGACAAAAGGAGTCTCATATTGGCCGCAGTCTGGAAAGTTTGTAGTTTGCGGCATAATACTATTTTACATATTAAAACAAAAATTAGCTGCACCCTTTGCAAACTTTCCAGTCAGGAATATAATTACTATAGATTGTGAGACTTGTGTAACAAAACAGATTTTACAGAATGTTAAATATTGAATTCCCATTTAGTCAGTGTGCCAATATCCTACACATGTAGTCTGTACTAACATTAGAGGAAACCTGTCCAATATACCCAAATTACATATTTTTGTAATATGTTGTTTGTAGGTGAGGTATTTAATTTTAGAATAATTTTTGTCTGAGACACACAGTTTCTGAAACTCACATTTCCTGTTACAAGATTTTTATTAGAGAGTCTTTGTATAAATAGATGAATTAACTCAATATTTTAATACAAATACTATGTATACATTCATGCATATACAATGTAAAATTTGTAAACAAAACTAACTTCTAGTTAATATCTATGCAAAGTAAACTATAAATTATGCACACATATATCAATGAATATCAGACATCGTAGAAAGTGCAAGAAAACACATCGTACAATACATTGTAAAAAATGACTTCAAATACCTCAGCAAAGTGGCATTTTCATTTCGCCTATAGTTTTTCACTCCTACGACGATCGAAAAAGAGAAAAATTCGTAAAATATTGCAAACTAAGTGTGATGAACTCGCTTTTCCAATACGCGTACTGACGTTGAAAGTTTTAAACACAAATTTAACCACACAATCCCTCTCTCGGGCAAATAAAAAGAGTTTATTTTCATGTTTGTTGTCTCAAAATAAAATTGTTGCCGCCATTTTGAAATTTAATGTCGGGGGGGTGACTGCCTCTAGTCACTTGCTAAGCTATGCGCAGTACGGCATGCGCAGTGACGAAGCCCTTACGCTTTTTTGACTGAAGTCGGACATCTGGTCCTCTTAATCTGTGGCATTAGCGAAGTCTAAAGCACAGAATAAGGTACACAGAAGGTCGACTCGAGTAACGCTGCCACGCCATGATTCATCATCAAAATGCTGACGCCATGGTCCTAGCCAGTGCGGGTTTGAGAGGTATTCCCCCCTGGACATCCGCCATTTTAAATGATATCAGGGGGGTGAATGCCTCTCAGTCGCGCACTGGCTAGGACCATGGCGTCAGCATTTGATGACGAATCACGAGTTACGCCAAAATCATAGGAAAATCATAGGAAAATCATAGGAAAACGAAAAAGTCGGCCTTCTGTGTACCTTATTCTGTGACGAGGTCGTCGGTCAAATCCAAGATGGCGGCCAATTTGAGTAATTTTCAAAGTTATCTCGAATATTTTGAGTACTACATTCGTGATATTGTTTCCAAAATGTTTGGAAGCACAGTTGGTGAAAGTCGTTTAACTGATGGTGGTGAAATATCGCATGAAAATGTTTGTGTATTGTTGAACACCGCAAGAAGTAGAAGAAACAGTGACATCATTATTAAAACGAACAGAAGTTTGGAGGTAAGTTTCCAACTTTCCTGGAATATGTTGCTTAGAATTATGTACATCCTCAACGGAGGATACATGCTTTCACCAAATGCATTCACGTATTTAAATACCATACACTAGGCGTCTTCAATAATAGAATTAAGCCTAATCTTATGAATTATTAATGGTGTTTAAAGTGGAAGTCAAGTCCGTTCTGCGCATCGGATCTGCTCATAACAATGTGAGGACCTCTGAATGTAAACATTGCCCAAATTTCGAATTTTTCTGAACATAAACTCTATTTCATATTCATTTAGAAGCATAGCGAACCAAAATGGTGTTAGATATTCAGACAGTACATCATATTTTGAAAAATACAGCAGTTCAAAATGTAAACAAACCGTTTGTTTACATACGGACTTGGCTTTCACTTTAAATATTATTTAAAACACATGTACGAGTGTTTTATCATATTTAAAATGTGAGTATGTGCGCAGCACGAGCATCTTAGATATGATAAAACATGACTACAAGTGTTTTGAATAGCTTCAAACACGACTACAATAGATGCCTTCTCATTAGTATTTTTATATAAAGAATACTAATTAGGGTGGACTATATAAAACATATATTTTAAAAAATTGAATTGCCTTAATGCTCCCTACTTTATTGTTTAACTCTGTCTAAGGCTAGGGTATTTGACTTTGTCTAACAGCATGACTTCTCAAGGGGAGAAGTACTCAATTAGCGTCTTTCTCATGATGACGAATATCCGCCATTTTTGGGTGGCATCTAATTTTCATTAACCAATGCAATAAACTAACCATTTACAAAGCAAATTTGCTATCATTTGTCAAAAAAATTATAAAGGAAAATTGCTGTTATGTGGACTTTGCAGACTTCAGCTGAAATGCCACCCAAGAATGGCAGCATGAGAAAGGCTAATTGGTTAATTAAGTGAGATGAAATGTTGTTTGCTCTTAATTTCATATCAGAAAAGTTGGCATTTTTTGCCAACATTGCATGCAATACTAGATTCCCCTTATTACTTTATTTATTTATTTACTTATTGTGCTTCGCTTTCAAATATATCATACAATAATTGCATTAAAGAAGATGGGACACCACAACAGCTTAACACTGGTCAATTAATTAATTAATTATTATTATTATTAATTATTATTATTAATTTATTAATTATTAATTAATTATTATTATCACCAATTTATTAATTATTATTATTACGTTTTCATAGCACTTTGCATTATGGTTATAGTGGTATCACTGATATTCAAGATGGCTTATTTTTTGTCCTGCCCTGTGCAAGAACTTTAAGAATATAGTCTGCGTGCAGGCTAGGGTCAGGTGCGCGATAGCCAACAGCACAATATTCGCGAAAACATTCAATATTTTCATTTGAGGCCACTGATCTTTATCAGTGATAACACTTTTACCACAATGCAAAGCGGTATATATGAAAACATAATAAGAGGAATCATCAATTTGAAGGTCTGATGAAGTGTTTGCATTTGACACTTAATTATAATTCATTTTGTTTGTGTTCATTGCATTTTATTGATATTATATATTCTTTTGTAGGAAGTGAATGTGTTACATACTGAAATATGTCAATGCCAAGCAATCAAGAAATATTTGAGCTCAAGTTATATAGATCAATA
>CACRXK020017454.1:0-10614 GCA_902702795.2 Paramuricea clavata
GTATATTTCTACACATACCAGGGCTGACATGAAAAATAGAGGCATTTTGGCGAATAATAATTTAGAAAGATACAATTTGAGTTGCGCTTGCGGAATGCGCAGCAATAAGACTTTGATCTGGAGATGAATTTGGTGTTTTTTAAGCCTATTTTTCAAAAATAATGAATAATGAAAAATTTTTGTGCGGCAGATAAATCCCATGCGGGCGGGGACGAGAAACATGATATCAATTTTCATTGGCCTGATGAGTAAAATCATCTGGTGTTAGACAGAGTAAAATAATAAAGTAGGCCACATCTGGAAGCATTGCCACTTAAAGGGTTAAGCCATTTTAAAGTTGCACTGCTTCCCAATGCGGCCTACTTTATTATGTTACTCTGTCTAACACCAGACTATTTTACTTGTCAAGAGGAGAGCGCTGATGCTCAATGGTTTAATACATTTCGAAACCTAATAATTTTACTGTTTTATTCTTGTAGACAGCAACTTTATATCCAAACAGAACTCTGTGATATGAGGTGAGACATTGTTTTATGTGATTTCTCTATGAAATAACATGATATTGAAATTTTGTTTTGTTCCTGACAGTTTGACAGATTTGTGTGAAAAGAACAACAATATCAACGAAAAAATAGTCTGGGACATCCTTGTCGATCTAACGCAGGTGTTGTATTGTGACTCACTTTTCATATTTTTTTCTCACAATTTCTGCATGTAGTTTTGCAATCTGTGTCCCTGCATGTTTATATCCATTTTAACCTACATACATCAGCTGTAAATTTCATGAGCTATCACTGGAAAAAATTGTGCCAGAATGGACAACTTGCATGTCAGACTAAATTTTTATCTAAGTAAAGAGAAGGGAAACACAACAGCTACAAAGAACATAATGAAATTAGTAAAATTGCAAAATTTGGTTACGAAATGTTCATGTAAAATACAGAAAATATAGCCTTGCAAAGTTTGCGAATTTTGTATATGTTTGTATTACGTGCGGAAATGGTTACCATTTTCGGCTCGATTTTGCAATTCTACTAATTTTAATAAGTTCTTTACGGCAATTTACTTTTTTTGCCTAGATCAAAAATTAGTCTAACATGCAAGTTGTCTATTCCATACTCTGAAATTTGCAATTGTATCATTAAATCCATAGTATTTCAACACTATGAAAATTGCAACTATGAAAATTGGATTTCCATACTATTTCCAACGAACTGTATATGTTTGCAACCCTTTAATACTGTCTACACCATTTTGTGTACGCTTGATGTACCTATTTTTACTATTGTTGGTATCTTTCAGGGGCTGAAGCATCTCCATGACAACGACATGATACACATGGATATAAAACCTTCGAACGTTCTGATTGGTTTGGATGGACTGTATAAAATTGCCGACTTTGGTCTCGTACTTGATATCTCTAAGGTGAGAAAATCGCGATGAAATAATAGACAATTCCCATTATAGACTAATTTTAGAACAAGGCAAAGAGATGCAAAAAAATCACCACAGCTAGAAAGCGCATACTAAACTATAGCCTTGCAAAGTTTGAAAATTTTGTATTATTTTCGGCCCAAATCGGTGGTAGCACGCAATACAAAAGTATACAAAATTTGCGAACTTTGCAAGGCTATATTTTCCGCATTTTACAACATTTCACAACCAAACTTTGCAATTTTACTCATTTTAGTATGCTCTTTCCGGGAATATACTTTTTTGCCAAGATAAAAAATTAGTCTATAATGCATAGGAATTGTCTATATGAATCCAGCGTCACCATTTGATGTTCTCTTCACATTTTTATTAATATGTTAACCGAATTTTCTGACATGCAATATTTCAGCGTCATTTCAATGAAGCTCAAGAAGGTGATCCTAAATATCTCGCCCCAGAACTACTGGAAGGAAGATTCTCTAAAGCCGCAGATATCTTCAGCTTGGGCATCAGTTTATTAGAAGTCGCCTGTGACCTGGATCTTCCTCGCGGCGGAGACGCTTGGCAGCAACTTCGACACCAACAGATTCCTAACGCTTTCCTACAAGGTGGATATTGTTTGGACATTGTGCAAGGAGGGGTGCAGGTCTTCCATTGGGTGCATGGGCGGATTTACTGGGGGGGGGTTAAACCCCCCTTAGAATCTCTCTAACCCCTCCTATAAAGTGTTCAACCCCACCAAAATTTCGCTTTACCCCTCCTATTTTGTATGACAATCTTTAACCTTAACGCTCAGTGCTGCCGCTTGCACCCCACTAGAAATTTTTCCATCCTTCCTTTAAAAAAAATGAAAATCAGCCCTTGATGGGGTGGTGCATGAGGGAGCCTTACTGCCCACTCTCCTCTGCAGTCTGCAACGCAACTATCCCAACATTACCATTATTTGAGATGACTGAATCTGCATGTTCGCCGTTCTGTTACGTTTTACATTATCTTAAATTGTCAATAAAGTTTATATCGGTTTTTTATCACGTATGCGTGACTGGACAGTAACTATATGCTTTACTATATAATTACATCTCATTCTCATATGAGAAAAATGCTTCCAGTTCGACTCTGCCAAAGAACACATTTTGTTTGAGTGGTCAGTACATGTGTTTTTCATCTCTGTTTGATTCCTGTCATATCTGATCAGGGCTCAAAATAACTGCCAGTCAACGGACAATGACTGGCCAAAAGTGCCTCTTGACCGGTCACTTTTTTACCTCTCCGGTCATTTTGACCGGCCACATTTTCATGCCTTCCAATGTCATTGCTACCGTCTTGAATTGAAACATGAAACTATGATGTATCGAAACAATTAGTTTCTAATAGTCTGTTTCACTGTTAGTGTAAGCGTATCAATGACCGGTCAAAAACAGATTTTGAGCGAGCTAAAATCAAGTTGACCGGAGACCTACTGTATCTTCCGTTATTTTGAGCCCTGCTGATTATAATTTCTAGGTCTGTCGCCAGAGTTGTCTGGCCTGATAAGAAGAATGATGGATCCATTACCTCGAAACAGGTCAGCTGATTTACGTACTGTAGTATCAAAATACTTTGGTATATTTAGTTCATTGAGTTCAATGTCGAAGTATTCAAACGAAAGCTGTGTTACTAAATAAAACTAACATCCTTCTATTTAATATAGACCCACTGTCGATGACATCCTTGCTGAACCACTTGTAATAAAGGTAAGAACTTTAGAAACTTCGGTTACTGCATCTGATAAGCATTTTTCTCAGAAATTTTCCAGTTCTGGAAAATGTTCGGCAGCTGGAAATTTTTAACAAAATATCTTAACAAAATATCTTCGCCAGAAATTCTCTTACACCTTGCCGAAAATTTTTGTCATCTTATATACTGGAATGCCATATCATTTACTCGTATACTGTTTAAAAATTCCAAAAGCATTTTGGAAGTTGAGATTGTTTTGTACCGAGATTGAAATTTATCACAATAATGTGCAGCACATCATTATATGTTCTCGGAAATCTACACATGGAGGGAGTTTTATATGATTTGATTTACACAGGAAATATAGATTTTTTAAGAGAACTATATTTGTTAGGCTTGAATTTTTCATACCCGTTTATCAGCTCAGTAATGTTGCGTTTGTTAAATAAATTTAGGCAAACACCAGACGAAAACGTTTGAAGACATTTAATGCACTGGTGAGTTTGGACAGTCAAAATTCCTTTATTTTCCATCTCATATATATCTACTATATATTTTACAATTTTCCATCTGTATATTCTTGTATATACTATGAAGTTAATGCTGTATATTTTTCCTGCTTCCTATAGTGTTCTGGCTTAAAGAAAATCCTTTTCCCATTCACTTTTATTTTATTTTGGATTTGGGAAATCTTTATTGTAAAACCAATCAAGCTACTTTGTGGTGAGTTCAAACACGATCTTGTGTGTACAGTATAGTTAGCCCAGCTGATTTTATTCGGAGAACAGTAAAAAATGGATAATTTCAGCTGTTGACGAAATTTTGATCTAGCCAAGAAGAACGAAATCCAACACCACAGCTGGAAAGAGCATCTTAAAATGAGTAAAATTGCAAAGTTTGGTTGCGAATTGTTGTAAAGTGAGGAAAATATAGCCCTGTGAAGTTCGCAAATTTTGTATATATTTGCGTTACGCGCTGGAAAAATAACCATTTTTACCGCGCGTAATACAAATATATGCAAAAATTTGCGAACTTCATAGGGCTATATTTTCTTCATTTTACAACATTTCGCAACCAATCTTTGCAGTTTTACTCATTCTAAGATGCTCTTTCTAGCTGTGGTGTTGGATTTCATTCTTGACTTGATCAAAATTTAGTCTATAGCTGAAATTACCCATTTTCAGTAGTCTCATCTTCATATGAAGTTTCATGAAGATTTTTCTATCTTTAGATTCAAATAAACTACGCGTGTCCAGTACTACAGAACTACTAAACGAAAATATGTTTGATTCAAGTCTCTCGTCAGAAGGTAAATTTTTTTTATATGCATATGCCTTTTATCTGTTCCATATGTTTGCTTTTGATTAATGTTAGTAGGATACTAGGAGGATGTATATGCTAATCATCCTTACTTGCAGAGCTAAAACCATCATGGGTGGAAAATATAGGCGAGCACTGCTCGCAGGAAATGTTAAACAGCTGCAGGAAATTCGTTTGAATGAAGATTTGCTGTTGACAATTTGAAGGACACCTTAACACCCATGTCCCACTATATGGGCGCAACAACATATGGTTGACAGACATTATTCCTTGAATTTAAAACCATGGTCAGCTAGAACACTATATGTTTATGCACATGCAGATTTAGCACAAAAATACTCCGTTGGTCTGCAGGAAATTTTTGTCTCCATGTTGTGCTCCCAGGAAAAAAATTCTTTTTTTCCTGCCCTGTAAACCATCACTATCTTAACTAAAATATAAATCTTGATTTTCTCATTTATTAGATAGCGTCTTTGGCATCACGTCCTTCTCAAGTTCTGTGGATGAAAGTTTTTCGTTGAAGAATAGTTTATCGCCCAAGAGCATATCAAGATCTTACTTACAGAGGTAAGGTTTAGACTTCTTATATTGGGTTTAGACTTCATCTCGTTACAAATAGGCACATTTGTACACAGGGCGTTTGCACATGACGTCACAGCCGCCATGTTGGTGTTCCAATTCAAAGAATTTCACTTAGACTCTTTTGTCTTGATGAGTGCAAACACTCTATTAGACGATATACATGTAAAAGGTTTTTATACATTATCATTTATCAATTACATTATTTTTAAAATTTTTCTGACTGCTTCAAAAAGTCAAAATGCAAGAGGAAAACACGAAAAATCATAAGCGTGTCGTATCTTTATATGTGATAGAGATTTCCCTTGATTTACATAAACTTTAACTTTGATTTTCTCGCCTTACACAACGTATTTTTTGAAAATTACTGCGCCAATAAACTTTACTAGATTGATCGTTTTTGAAGCAATTTAAAACATTCGCAGTGTGTGTTTAGGTGTTTTATCAGACTTGTAGATACTCCGCTTCGCCTCGTATCTTTGTACCTGATAAAACACTGCTGCTCATGTTTTAAATAGTACTTAACAATCATATAATAAGATTGATAACAAAACACAAGTCCCTAAAACGAGGCTCCGTAATAACAAGGCTAACTACTTTCCTTTACATTCCAGTGACGAAGATTCGCAATCGCCGAAAAGAAGTTCTCCTTTTCGTACGTGTTTGTCAAAACATTCTCCTTGGTTGGAGAAGAAAAGTGGAAGGTATGTCCGCGATAATCAAAAGAACATTGCCCTCACGTGCGACTGGAAAGATTTTTAATAAGATTATTAATGACCCAGTGGTCAGTGCATGTATCTTTCATCTCTGTGACTGAGGTTTGATTCCTCCAATATACAGTTGTCTCATTATAATTTCACCTCAGTCACATGTGAGAAGGGTGCTTCCAGTTTGACTCTAAATCCAAATAAATAGTGATTGGCGTTAAAACGCAATGTGTATCAACGTGTAATGCATCGGTTTTAGACAATCGGAAATATAGATAATTCTTCCGATTGCCTACCGATATCGGTCAATCACTATGAATAAAGTTAGTTTTGTGAGTCGACAATTACAGGTAAACTACGTGAAGCGTTCCTCTTTTGAGTTTCTAAATTGATTGCAATTTTCCTCATTACTTTTGCAATTTAAAAAACTCCCTTGCAAATCCCTTGAGGGAATTTGCAACGTTGCTAAAAGCCAATAAAATTTTCCTCAGTTCCTGTTAGAAGTTCTTAACTTCCTGTTACAAGTTCCTAACTTCCTGTTCTGTTCTGGGCGTTGCAATTGGCTGACAAAAATAATCGACCAATAACAACGCTCAGAACAGAACAGGAAGTTAGGAAATTAAAACAGGCAGTTAGGAAAATTTAAAATGAAGTTTGGAATATTGCAACAGCCGATAGGAACGTTGCAAATTCCCTCAAGGGATTTGCAAAGAGTTTTTCAAATTTGCAAAGCTAATGAGGAAAATTCCAAATGAGTTACGAAGTCAAAAGAGGAACGCTTTACGTAGTTTACCTGCAATAAAGTATGTTTGTTCTTTGTCCAGTATGACACCGCCGTTAGCGAACAGCAGTCCTCATATCAACTACACTCCACCCTCAGAATCACACAAAGCACATGGTGGCATTGATCCATTTCTTAGGACGCATATTGGACCGAAAAATCTACTCGAGGTAAGGATTAAATCCAATATAAAACCGTTTGACATTAGCTACACGAGAATCACCGTCAAACAGAAACAGATGCATGGCCGCCGGGAGAAGGGGGCGGTAGGAGGAATTGAAAAGTTTAAATGTTTCTAAACTTTATTTAAGTTGCGCTGGAGTGTTTTATATATACTATAAATACTAAATGCTGTCCTTTTTACGTCACTGGTATCAAGCTGAAGCAAAACAAGTCAAATCTAGCTATATCTATCATCACGAGGCAATTTGCTATTGATACACGAGAACAAACTAGATTCAGAAAAAAATGTTTCTGTTACAAAATCTGCATTGATGCTGTCTTTCTTCTACTATTTTGACGAGCGTCTTTCGAGTACAATCTATGAGGCTCTTGTTTATATTATTTGTTTGAAAAGAAGGTTTGAAAAGGTTTAATAAACTTCAAATATAACATGCAAACTATAGAATATGAAAAAAACTTTACTCTTTGTGTCTTGATTCATCGTCGTTACCACCAGCAAAGCCACCATTATCACCAGCAATGTCACCATTATCACCAGCAATGTCACCATTATCACCAGCAAAGCCACCATTATCACCAGCAATGTCACCATTATCACTATCAAGATCATCGTTACCATCAAGGTCACCATCAACACCACCAAGGTCACCACTCGCCAACAAGGTCACCACTCACCAATAAGGTCACCATCAACACCACCAAGGCCACCATCAAGGTCACCATTATCAGCAGCATGGTCACCATTATCACCAACAAGATTACCAAGGCTACCATCAAGATCACCAAGGCTACCATCAAGATCACCAGGGCTACCAACAAGATCACCAGGGCTACCATCGAGATCACCATCAAGACGGTCAAGGTTACCATCAAAGTCACCATTATCACCAGGAAGGTCACCAGGGTTACCATCAAAACCACTATCAAATCCATCATCACTCTCATCATCAACGCAACCAAAAGCAAACAAATATGGCATCACATTCATAACGATCCAGATCAAATTTTTCGCGAGAAAAATTGCCGCGTCACGCTTGTACTCGCGCCACATTCTTAAACGTAGACCAAAAAATGAGCCATTCAAGACAATTTGAGAAAAACTGTTTGCTCCTTGAGTCCATTTTTTCCATTGTTTCCATTTTTTCCATTGTTTCCATTTTTTCCATTGTTTCCTTCTGCTTTCATCGTCACTTTGGCTGTATGTTGTTGTTTCTTCCACATTCTCTTCCTTCACTCGAAATGCTAAATGCAGAAGCTCAAAGAATGAAAAAAAGTAGAAAAAGCCAACGGAGTTCAATACGATTTTTTCTAAGCCTTGTGGAACGTCAGCTCCATGAATTCCATGTTCCAGAAGTTCTTCGAGCATTTCCATGCCGTCAAAAAGGTTTACGGTTGCTCTAAAATACAAATCTTTTAAGTCCTCGTCTTCGACCGCGTCCTCCGGTTCTTCTGTCTGATCTATAAGTAGATTATTTAAAATTGAAATTAGATGATTTGGTCTAAGTGTCTCCCTTCTTCGTCCGAAACTTTCTCACTGAAAGATAAAAAGTACAGGACAATTATATCAACATCATTCATTATTGAAATGGTTTTTTATCCGGGTATATTCTTAATTGTTATTGAGTCCAGATCTTTTTTGCATTTATAAATAAAACACGACCTGCGAGTTTATTAAACGGCTTCAAACACGACTACAAATTCAATAGATTTACTGCCTTATTAGTATTCTTTATATAAAAAATACTAATGAGGACACGACTACAATAGATACTGCCTTATTAGTATTCTTTATATAAAGAATACTAATTAGGAGTGTTTTATCAGGTTTAAAGCCACTGCACGTGACATATTATGGTTGACATGATTTGCCAATAAGTTTATGAATTATTAATGAGTGTTTGAAGAAAAGTTGTCTCATCAGACCTATGATCAGATTTTATAACAGATTTTAACATATACCTGTTCCATTTTGGTATCTTCTGTCGTCGCGTTTTGGCGCTCTGGCAGACTTCAAGAGCAGTAGCATCAATACCGGGGTCGCACACAAAGTGATCTTCAGCACGCTCGGTCCGAAGAACTCATCCTTTTTAAGTAGACGGATCACTTCGCTTTTCGCCTTCCAACAAAATGTCGCGTAGTCGTTGGTTAAATTTCCACAGATCGTTCCTTCCTTGAAAAATATTTCATTGTCTTTCGTCCGACACATTTTCACATTCTTAAAGGTTCCCGAGAAATTGTCGTTTTTATCTCGACATGTTTCCGCGTGGTTTCCATCGATTACGCCGCCAAATATTACAGCAATGGTTACCACCAATCCGATACTATACACAAGCCAAACACACCACAGCGAACTTTTGATATCCCATTTAGCCCATTCTGGAATGTTATCACGAAGCCATTGAAAACGGCGACATAGGCATTTCTGAAAGCGGAGATAGAATGCCATGATCGATGCGCCAATAAAGAATAATAGAAATATGAATACCCAACTTCTGTCAAGATATTTGGTTGGATAGATGCAAAGGAATACGCCTTGGACTATACATATGAGAGAGAACAGAATAGAACTTATGTGCACAAGTTTGGGCGCCTTCATCTTGCGTACGTTTCGCTATGGGCGTCCAAAAGGGACAAAATTATGAACACACACACCCAATTAAGTCCAATGCTTGTAAACACTATGAAAGGTCACACCATGGATTGTAAAATAAATGGATAGGAAACTAGCTGACGTCACAGTCTAAACCAAGTTGCAATCTTTGACGTCACGCGCATTGCCAGAATTCTCAGCATTTTTGTTGTTTCGCTATACTTTCCGCTTTAAAAGAGTAATATTGAAGCATAAACTGGTCTAATTGTTTTAAAAACATACCTAAGCCACGACAAAGTATTCAAGGTAAATGTTTTTCGTCTTTGTTTTGTATTGTTTTTACATTTGTAGCTACGAAATTGACGTATTTGTAGCTACAAAATTGGCGTAAATTCGCCAATTTTAACGAAATTTGCGATGCATTTTTCACTGTTTAGTGCTTGAAATATTTGCTAAAATTGACTGGGAATACTTAAAAAATTTCATCGTAGAATGGCGTAGTTCTATTCATTTGCTCTTTGACTAAAATGTTTAGCTGTATTATTGCTAAACATGCCGTTTTTGAGAATTTGGTTTGCAACTAGGTTTCAACATCCAATCACGCCATCAGCCCATTGAAAACATTAGGTCACGTCAGCTAGTTTCCTATCCATTTATTTTATTATCCATGGTTCGAGCAAGTGATATTTCGGAACAGAATCTAGTTTCTTCGATACCAATGTAATCTAGTAATTTTCTAGTAATCGAGCATTGGGCTAGTATTATCGGGGACGCCGGAACGATGTGAAGGCAAGGGGGGCAGATTTTCGTGAAAGTGCACTTTTGAATTGATATATACTAAGAGATGTTTGCAAAACATCGGGAGTTGAACTTCGCCTAATCATGTTTTCTATTTATTGGATGATAGGGGTGTGAGGGGGTTCTCCGCCAGGCGATTGTGCTATTCCCGAAGCTCGATGACTGCATTTCTTGCGTTTTCTGAAGCAAATTCGTAAAAGAATTGCACTAACATTTCTGACAATTCGCTATTTCGCCAAGGCAATCCTTTAAATTGAAAGGGCACCTTTGCCCCTCCTGGTAAAGGGCAACGGGGGCGGTTGCCCCTCCTGCCCCCCAGTTCCGGCGTCCCTGAGTATTATACATTAGTTACACGAGAATCACTGTCAAACAAAAACAGATACATGACGTGGAATGGACCATTTGCATTATAGACTAAATTTTGATCTAGACAAAAATTTCATCACAGCTTGAAAGAGCATCACAAAATTAGTAATATTCCGAAGTTTCGTTGCGAAATGTTGTAA
>CACRXK020017455.1:0-10613 GCA_902702795.2 Paramuricea clavata
GAATTTTTATCCAAGCAGGAATAGTTCGCCATAGTTCGCGTATTCACTAAACGCCTGGTACCTAGTTTACCTTTTAGAACGCGGAGCATCGCGGGATAGCGTCGTTTTACATTTTTATGAAAAATTTTATATAAATATCCATGGCATTAAAAAGGCGCCTTCAAGGCAATTTAAATGGCAAATAACGATGGGAAAAGCATCAGAAAGTCCTTGAAATGTTGCTCAGATACCACAGGTAAGACTATTTGTATATTTGACTTGTTATTTAAACAGATTCATTGCGAAATAATGTAGTGATTATGACTGTTTACTTGAGCGAAGTGTGAAAATATTCCATTGAATGTTTGAATTTGCCGCGTTCGTTTTGCATATAAAACATGCAAATGTTGCTTTCAGGCAAGGGACGAAAGATTAAAATATAAATTCATATCTATTATTGTGAATTCCATTCTAATTTACGCACTAATATTAACAATTTGACAATATTAAATTGCCTTTGACATTGGCACTTTGCTAGACTTTTCAAATGTCAAGATTAAAGGCTATATAGTGATATGAAATAAGATATTATACATACGGATGTTTTTGAAGATCTGTTAGCATTTTAATACTTGAATAAAGATTGGAATTACAGGAGAATGACAGCATTTAATCTGATATTTTCAGTGTATAGATAGCTGAATAACTGAATTGCAGCCTACTTTATTGTTTACTCTGTCTAATGCCAGAGGATTTTCCTACTTGCCTTGCCGGGTAACTTGGCTACTGTAGAGAATGTTTAGTTTTCCCGACTTACTATACTTCACCAGGGAAACTCTGCAACCCTAGATAGAATGTATATGCCTTTCATTTAAAATAATAGCCCAAAAATACATACAAATCATTAGGTATGTTTATAGCTTTCCTCTATTTCTAGCAGCTTATTCTTGCCTATTTTGTAATCATGTTTTTTAAACCTTTTGAATGATCCAAATTGTGTTTGTATTTTGTTATTGCGCAGCAATAAATGGGTAACTTGATTTCATATAAATAGACTGCTTTTTTGTCCTGCCTGAGTGAGTAACTCACCTTGCCGGGTAACTCGCCTACTGATGTACCGATATCCATATTGGTGTATCAGTCATCTTTGAATTTCGTGAAATGACATGTATTATTGGTATCGGCAAAGTATTGGTCTTTTATTATCAGTTATCAGAATATCTGTGAATTTCCATATATCGGTGCATCACTAATACAGTTCAAGATTGTGTTTATATGAGAAAATGCCATCCTGCTCGCTGGGACAATTTTGTTATGTTGACATTGTTTTGACAGTTGTTAAAAATAGCTTGCAGCTCGGCATCTTTGAACATTCATCCTGGCCCAGCCTGCTTGTGAGTGTATATGTGGAGAAATTTTCATCCCAATAAGCAACATTGTGGCATCAGAGCCAGCCTGCTTGTGGATCCATATAAACACATGATAATTTTTTCTAGATAAATATACCTAATGCAGTAAGCTCTTGCTTACCGGGCTGTCCCGCTAAGCGGTCCAGCCCAGCTTCCATATAAATACATTGTACAGCTGGTCTAAAGAACCACGAACAGCAACCGGAAGTAAACTATACTGTCAGTAACTGTGTGATATGGTATTGGACAAATTATTACATTTCTTAATAGTGCGGCTTTGGTGCATGAATAAGGGATAATAGTCTACTGGGCACTTGTCACAAGAAAATGATAACTGAATCCAGGACATCTGTATCTGCCTACAGCCATGTCTCTGCTTAATAAAATTTATATAAAACATATGTAGTTTAATACTCCCTCTTTCGTCTTCTACCAATATGAACAGGTGATTGGCCGATTATAACATTAAACAATAAACCCTTTGTATTAGATAAGAATGATATTATATTATAAATAATATTAAATTAATTATATTAATGAATTATATTATAAATGAATTATATTATAAATACTAAGTCATAAAATTAATACTCGTCTATCTTTTTAACATAGACAGATTTTCATATGTTTTACTGTGGTGCATGGTGCCAGAAATTTTAGGGGGGGGGGGAGGGAGCCGTGAGCAGGTGACTGAAGCATCACAAAGTGTCACCATACCCCAGTAAGGTCTATATTCTAGAGGTGGAGCACTAGAGATGTGAGGGGGAGTCTAGAGAGCAGAAAACAAAGTATCCGTGGAGAAATTTAAAAAAAATCATGATTCCAAGCTTTGAAAAAGTTTTTTGAAGTGGTCATATCAATGGATTTGGCATGTCCGATTGTCTGATGAGACTTGGGAGTGTTAAACGTAAAATGAACCTAATAGGCCAATACACAATTATGCTTTTACCAGTTTTATAAAGTCATTGACATTGTGTCGTTTGAATCCGAATACATTTTATGATGCAACTCCGATGTAAATAATAATTGGGGCATAAAGATTAAATCTAGGCAAGTCTATTTTCTAAAACCATTAAAAACTAAAAATAATGTTCGTAAAAAATCCAAATCTTCCTTCCGAGCAAGCTATTTGCATGAGAAGGCACTGCAAACTCTATTCAGGGGAGATAATAGAGTTTCAAAACTTTACAATTGCTCCAATAAACCAGTGAATGCACTGTCTTCTTTTCCTATTTGAGTGTACTCCTACGTTTATTTTATATCATCAACACTCTGCATGTTGGAGTGGACTATTTAATTATTTTTTATTATGCCAAATGTTGGGGGGGGGTGTTGAAATAGTTTTTTGGAGGGGTGGTCATTTTGTTTGGGGGAGGAGTTATAGCTAATATTGGGGGGGGAGCGCACACCCCCCCCGCCCCACAAAATCCGTCTATGCTTTTTAATCTAAGGAGTTAACTTAGGTAACTGAGGAGTGACTCAGATTAGCAAGCAAGTCTCCAGGTCTATTGTTCTTGCAATTTTGTATATATAGCTATTTCAATTAAGGTTGTCCCCCAAGCAAAGCAGAAAAGTCGAATACAAGCGCGAAAGGCTGCTGAAAATCGCTAATAAATTCATTTATATTTCTGTATACACCACATATAATACTTAGAGTGATGCTTACATTCTTAATATGTAAGTAAACTTTTACAGATTACTAGCTGTATAAGGATGTATATATGATGGATCTCCAGTGGCATTTGCATGATGTGTTTGGAACAGTGTTTAATGTGCATTATAAAGAAATCTATGGACTTTGAACAAACGGTTTGTCAGATAATATTGCTTGTCATGTGGAAAGAGTTGAAAAATTACTGCTTCAAGTCTTCAGGAGAACTTAAATTTGCTACAACACATTGCTGTGCAATCAGAACTACACCTAGTTGTGTAACAGTGGCTGAAAAAAGAACTTGTATAAATTGACAATAATTTGATGTTTTGTATGTTACTCTGAGTGTATATCCACACCGGGCAGGCTAAAAAGTTAGCCTGACCATGGCGGGAATCGAACCCGCAACCTTCGGGATACTAGTCCAATGCTCTGCTAACTGCATATACACTCAGAGTAACATCAAAAACAATATTCACCTGAGTATACCTGTACATATAAACACCCAAACAACACATTCTTAAAGTGCCACTAACCCCCTAAATTTTTTTTTCATATAATAAATAACCGCTATTTATGGAGTACAAAACTGGAAAAATTTTTTTAATCGGTTGAATTCTCGCAATTCTATGGCTTCTCAAAGTTTGCACACATTTGTTCCACGACCGAGTTTTGGGAGACTGGTGAGAGAGGAATGTGTGACGTCAATTGGTGAACTCATGCAAAGCTTCCTTGTAAACACCATTACAAAGAAGCTTTAATTTCGAAGAATAATTCGCGGTTTTTTATATCTTTTTGCAGTGTCTTCGACGGATGCATCTTCCGAGGCTTCTTCGTTCGCATCAGGGAACGATTATTTATCAGAATATGACAAAACGTAGGGATAGAAGGCTTAGAAGCCGATATATCTGGTTTCAAGCGATGATGATGCCTTTATATCATGCCTATGCAGCTATGCTTGGGTTGATGATCCTGTCGCTGATGAGGAGTGGACATGAGGTCGAACGAGATCGTTAAAGACGAGATATTGAAGCGTTTGCATGAAACTGCAAAACTTTATGAGTGGTAAGTCGCAAATTTTGCTTATACTATACTATACTATACTATACTATACTATACTATACTATACTATACTATACACTATACTATACTATACTATACTATACTATACTATACTATACTATACTATACTGTTGTGAGCTGGAATGTTGCTACTTAACCATTTAATAATAAGCTGCTATGCACCCTACCTACAAATCTCTCTAACACCAGGCAATTTTATTTGACAAAGGAACATGCGGAACTATATGTTCATGGACTTTCCCTAATCAGCAGTATCAGGCAGAGTACAATTACAGAATACCATTTGTTTCATATTTCACCTAGATAATGATAGACCATTGAGAGGAATGTTGGAAGCTGCACTGTGTCTCAATAGTGTGCTCATATTTATCTTACTCTGTCTAAAAAACCAGACAATGTTACTAAACATTAATGGGAGAGTTACCTATATTGAAAGTCAATAGACCTTACCGTTTATTTACTTTTGACCCAATGGCCTCGTTTTCATGTGATATTAAAACTCATGTTTTGTGCATAAGAGAGTAAAGAATAAGCTTGTGATTGGACTTAAGATCAATGAGAGAAAAACTTGTGCAGGAAACATGAACATTTAACTTTCATGTGCGCCTGCCATGCTAAAATACAGGGCTCAAAATAACGGCCGGTCAACGGACAATGCCGGCCAAAAATACCTCTTGACCGGTCATTTTTTTACCTTACCGGTCATATTGACCGGCCACACTTTCATCCCATCCAATGTGATTGCTGACGTCTTGAATTAAAACTATGATATATCGAAACAAGTTTTTAATATTTTGTTTCACTGTTAGTGTAAGTGTATCAATAACCGGTCAAAAACAGATTTTGACCGAGCTAAAATCAAGTTGACCGGAGACCTATCTCCCGTTATTTTGAGCCCTGAAAATAGGCAAACATGGAAACGAGGCCATTTGGTCAATAGTGAATAAATGGTAAGGTCTATTGTTTCCAAAATTTGTGTAAAAATGTAAAGACTAAACAGACTGTTCAACATATAGAGCTTTATCCTCTTTCAGGGATATATTTATGGGGGTACACACTGTTCCATGACCAGTGTCTCCAATAAGCATCAACATCTCAAAAATGAATGTTGGTGTAACCAAAATCAGGAACTATATGTATGTATAGTTTCTATATATAGCTATTATAGTTTGGGTTGTTCTTTGTAATATAAAATACTATTTTATTGAAATAGTTTTTGCATTTGTCTACATACGATTACTTATGATAAAGTTGTTCATTTCTTCTAGGTTTTTACATAGTGTGGCATACAGAAAGTTTACAAGGATGGTGTATGGTGTAATTGGAAAACAAGAATCCCACTGCTGCATGTGCATACCATGCAATAAGGAAGACATTCCCTCTCACAAAAGATGAATCATTTACCAGATTTAAATATTTGAATAAATTAATGACTAAGCTAACATACAGTAAAACCCATCGTATCAGAACCTACCGTAGATGTTTACAAAATAACAGTGTATACATTACTTTATAAAGAGCTTATTTTCTTTAATTGATGTTTAATTTTTTGCTTCTTCGATAAAATAAGAAGCTGTTTTGGAATTCTAGTCTGAACTGGTTCTTTTGTAAAGCAGGGTTTTACTGTACTATTTAAATATTATACTCTAATGAAACCTATATATGGAACATATTTGGTATCAACATAAATCAGTTTTGACTAGTGCTCATCAGGGATAGAAAACAAGTAAAGTAGAGCAAACTTGATACAAGTAGTGAATAATATAATTTATTTAACAAATATCACCACCCTGCCTATAAAGCACCCTCCCTATTAAGCCCCCTCCCTTTTAAGCCCCTTCCACAATAATCACCACCCTCCCAATAAACACCCTCTCTATTAGCCCCCCCCCTAATAAGCACTACCCTCCTTATAAAGTACCCACTCTATTGAGTCATCTCCTAATAAGCACCACCCTCCCTAGTAAGCTCCATCCCTAATAAGCACCACCCTTCCAAATATTTCCCCTCTGTTAAGACCCTTCCTGCTGTAATATAAGCCCCAATCTCTATTATAAATCCCCAACATCCTGAATAATCCTAATATGCCCTTCTGAAAAAAAAAACACCTCCCAATATGCCCTCCCTCCTCAAATGCCTTATCCATATAATACACTATGATGTGCTCCTTTCATTCCTTGGACAGTCTGTAACAAACTTGTGTCCTTTCATGGGTGGTTGTTCACATGCCCTGCATTTTGGTGCTCCTTTAGACTTCTTTTGGCTCTGTTCAACAACGTAGTAGTGAAACTACAGTAACAAAAAGATTTATATTAACAGCAAGCATACTGGGTAACTTATCTATGGGCCACAGGCAGTGGGCAACACTTTGCAAAGACACCGTACTCTTTGAGTTGCTTGGCTGCCTTTTTAAGATCATCTTTGGTAACATTGAGAAAAGTTTGAAATATTTCTTCGACATAATCTGTACAAATCAAACATGGATATATATATACATGGGTACATGGTATGCATTGATCAATATTTCACTATAATTATTTTGACAGTCAAATATGATACCCTCCTCAGACATCCTTAAATACACACCTATGGGTCATAGTCAGTGGGCATATTGACTTCACTAAAACATAGGCGTAGCAAGAGACATAGATGGAGAATTATATCACTGTATAATACTGTATCAAATTGCACACGGAAATTACAAAAATCTGCAAGGCTGAAGACAGAAATAACAAAGAAAGCTCTCACAGACTAAACGAAATTGTCTTTCTTATAAGCTTTACCCAATTACTGTATATCAAGTTTAAGTGTTAGCATGTTATATAATGATATGTTTATTAATTAAATCAGTTTAGTCAAACAAATTCAAGTTACGCACAAATATGTATAAAATACAAAATTAGCATACCATTCTCTTGTATCTGTCTGAAACTTTCTGTGCGTCAGCTGATGGCATGATTGTTGGAAATACACAAATTCCAATCTCGTCCCTTTTGAGCCATCTGTTGCCAACGAAGCTTTCACCTTTTTCGACATGGGAAAACCGTCGCAAAAAATCCTCAGGCTTGAAATGCTCAGAACATATGACTAAATACGACGTCGGCGTCCATTTTGCACGTTTGAGGCTTATTACGAAGTCAGTCCATTTCTTTCGTTTTTTTTTCGCTTCGGGCCGTTCGTCCCCCGAATAAGAAATTGCATGCAACGATAATTCTTTTTCCTTATCTCCTATGTTGCTACAACCGGCAACAACGCATCTTTTCGGCATTTTCTCGCCGTTCGCATGCCTAACAAACTCGCCTAGCACTGTAAACACTTGTTTTGACACAACAGCCGGTTCATCAATTGACGTCACAAGCCCAGATCATCGGCGCTCGCTCGTGGGACAAAATGGCGTCGATTTTAGGGCAATTTTTCAAACTTTGAGAAGCCATAGAATAGCGAGAATTCAACCGATTAAAACAATTTTTTCATTTTTGTACTCCATAAATAGCGGTTATTGATTTTATAAAAAGAAAATTTAGGGGGTTAGTGGCACTTTAATAAGAAAATTCTTTTTAAGAAAAATTTCTTGATTTGAGAAATTATTTTCTTAAAATAAGAAATTATTGTCTTATTTTAAGAAAATTTTCTTATTTCAAGAAAATTTTTTCTTGGGAGAATAACAAGAAAATTTTCTTAATAAGAAAATTTTTTTTGAGAAAAATTTCTTGTTTTGAGAAATTAATTTCTTAAAATAAGAAATTACTTTCTTATGTTAAGAAAATTTTCTTATTTCAAGAATATTTTTTCTTGGGAGAATAACAAGAAAATTTTCTTAATAAGAAAATTCTTTTTAAGAAAAATTTCTTGTTTTGAGAAACTATTTTCTTAAAATAAGAAATCATTTTCCTATTTTAAGAAAATTTTCTTATTTCAAGAAAAAATTTTTCTTGGGAGAATAACAAGAAAATTTTCTTAATAAGAAAAACAATTTCTTGATTTGAGAAAATATTTTCTTAAAATAAGAAAATATTTTCTCAATTTAAGAATTTTCTCTCAAGAAAATTTTCTTAATAAGAAATATTTTCTTAAGAAAATTTTCTTATTAAGAAAATTTTCTTGTTATTCTCCCAAGAAAACATTTTCTTATTTCAAGAAAATTTTCTTAAAAACAAGGTTTTTTTTCTTAAAATAAGAAAATGATTTTTTGCTGTGTACATAACACGGGAAGGGGAACATCCTTACATGAATAAATAAATATAATATGTTGTTGCTTCGTTCTTAAGAACTCACGCAATATATCATATAGCAATATAATATGTTGTTGTTTGTTTCTTAAATTAAGAAACCTACACGCAATATATCAATATAATATGTTGTTGGTTCGTTCTCAAGAGACCACATTTATATAACGCGGAAAGGAAAGATCCTTATATCAATCATGATATAATATGTTGTAATTGCTTCGTTCTTAAGAAATCACGCAATATATTAATATAATATGTTGTGAACGTTCGCTTAAGAAACGTTCCTTTGTTCTCAAGAGACGCGCAATATATCAATATAATTTTCCTTCGTTCTCAAGAGACCACATACATGGCACGGGAACGGGAAGATCCTTATATCAATAATATAATATATTGTTGCTTCGTTCTTAAGTCAAGAATTAACTCACGCACTATATCAACATAATTTTGCTTCGTTCTCATGGGACCATGCATGCATGCGTACATAACACGGGAAGGGGAAGATCCTTATATGAATAAATGAATATAATATATAGCTTAATGTTGTTGCTTCATTCTTAAGAACTAACGCAATATATCATATAGCAATATAATATGTTGTTCTTTCCTTCTTAAATTAAGAAACCTCCCTTACGAAAATCAACACTATTTTAACCCTATTTTATCTCTATTTTACTTTCTATTTTATTCCGATAGAAAAGCTATTTTATTTTTAACCCTATCATATTGCTATCACATATACAAATCCTATATTAAACCTATTAGAACTCTGTTTTAATTGTATTTTATGGCTATTATAAATAGGTTTTTTTAAAACAAAAAATAGCCTATTTTAAATAGATTTTATTTTTCTGAATCGGTGAAGCACATATTAAAATAGGTTTAAAATAGGATAAAATATATTTAAAATAGAGTGCAAAATAGAAATAAAATAATAAAGTAAAGTGAAATATTGGTAATAAAATAGATTTTAAATATACATAAAATAGGTAAAAAATAGTCGAAAATACATATAAAATAGTGGATCAACTGCAGTATATTAACTAAAAATAGTAATAAAATTACTGCAAAAATAGTAATAAAATAGTTTAAAAATATGAATAAAATACTGATAAAACAGTTATAAAATAGTAGAATTTAAAATAGTGATAAAATAGCGAACAAAATAGTAAAAAATAGTTCAAAATTCTTATAAAATAGTATAAAAATAGTAATAAAATTGTAATAAAATAGTCGAGAGTCATAACAGTTCTAAAATGATTAATAAAATAGTTATAAAATGGTCAGAAAGTAGTAATAAAATAGTTTAAAAATAAAAGAATAGTAAAATAGTCATAAAATAGCAATAAAATAGTCAGAATGTAGCAATAAAATAGTTATAAAATAACAATAAAATACCTAATAGTATATAAAAATAGTAGTTTATCCCTATTTTACTTTCTATTTTATTCCTATAAAAAAGCTATTTTATTTTTAACCCTATCATATTGCTATCACATATACAAATCCTATATTAAACCTATTAGAACTCTGTTTTAATTGTATATTATGGCTATTATAAATAGGTTTTTTTGAAACAAAAAATAGCCTATTTTAAATAGATTTTATTTTTCTGAATCGGTGAAGCACAGATTAAAATAGGTTTAAAATAGGATAAAATATATTTAAAATAGAGTGCAAAATAGAAATAAAATAATAAAGTAAAGTGAAATATTGGTAATAAAATAGATTTTAAATATACATAAAATAGGTAAAAAATAGTCGAAAATACATATAAAATAGTGGATCAACTGCAGTATATTAACTAAAAATAGTAATAAAATTACTGCAAAAATAGTAATAAAATAGTTTAAAAATATGAATAAAATACTGATAAAATAGTAATAAAATAGTAGAATTTAAAATAGCGAGCAAAATAGTAAAAAAATAGTTCAAAATTCTTATAAAATAGTATAAAAATAGTAATAAAATAGTTATAAAATAGCAATAAAAGAATAGTAAAATAGCAATAAAATAGTTATAAAATAACCACAAAATAGCTATATTAAAATAGTAGCACTGCAACATAGTTACTTTATAAAGTAATAAAATTGTAGTATGATAATTAAAACCAGTTAAAAAATAGTAATGAAATAATATCAAATTATCTGAAAACTAGCAATGCAGTACCATGGTTGACAGGTATATTATCGTTTAAAATTGAATAAAATAATACACATAAAACAGTTTGTATTCTTATTAGCTGTCAATGCTAGGTTGTGG
>CACRXK020017456.1:0-10613 GCA_902702795.2 Paramuricea clavata
ATTTTGATTCATCCTCTATAATATATCCAGGAATATAACTGTATTCTGAGTCACATTGAGAACTATGAGTGCTTTCCGAATCCGACCTACTGTCTGACATGCTGGAAAATATATCAATTGTATAATGCGCGTCGAAATTAAGTTCCTTAAGCTACGTCACACCACGCTCGTCCCAGACTCTTGTTGATACGCGACAATTTTACGAAAATCGCTGTTTAGAGCCTCGTATCTCGCGAATAAAAATAGAAAACCGAAAAATGTTAAAGAACTTATTAACTAACTTTTTGTCCTCTACCAAATATAAAAAAAAAGTTTTTGTGACATAAGCACTTTAACGAATTTAATAACATCGACACAATAATACTCAGATTACAATATACATACTCAGATTACAATAAACTTCCAGAAGTTGAGAACGAATATAGAACCAATGTCATGTCAAGTCATGTACTTGCGTTGCACAGTAAAACCATGTGTGGAATCATAATTTATAAATTCATCCATTCCTGCTCTCCTCAATACGTATAATTAATAATATTTTCCATTCTACCAATATTGTAGTAAAATATAGTCCAAACTAACATTAACATCCTAGATAATTATTCCATCTCGGCAACTGATGATTACTGAAAATTGTACTAAACTGCGCTGAGACCTCAGGAAAATTTAAACATTAAACTGAACAGGAATTGCGCAGATGACGACCAGCAGTACGATTTAAACTTCACAAAAAAACATGAGGATTTTGGGCATATCACTATAGATTTTAGACTGAAAATTCTCAATTTATTGCCACTAACTTACGATCGAGAAATCAGAGATTTTGTTCTGGTCTATAAATGTATTTTCGGCCACACTGATTTGAACATTGAACATTTTGTGTCATTTATACATCATATTCGAACTCGTACTCAGAATCCATCTCTAATGTTAAAATCTCCTTATTGTAGAACATCCACTTTCCAAGGATCGTTCTTTAACCGAATAGTTAAAACTTGGAATAATGTTGGAAAAATAGCCTCTCCTAAAAAGTTCGCCAGTTTAACAATTTTTAAAAGCTTTCTGCATGTGACATACACCGCATTGGTCAACAGTACTTTTAATGTTGAAATCGCATGCATGCACTTGGTCGCTCACAAGAGACTGCCCCTGCCACCGTTCTTATAATATGCATGTTATGTAATATATATTTGTATATAGTAAATTATAGGTTGGTTTTTCTTCTTCTTTTTTTGGAAGGGGTGAGCCTAGCATGGGTCTCGTTGTCCCGTTTCCCCTATCCCCTTTGGACTTAAACTTGTAAATGTTTCCACTATATTTGTCCTGCAATAAAGCTCATAAATAGATAAAACTAATTGAAGGGTTTTGTAGAAGGGTTTTTTAGATGGAAACTTCGAATTCAAATATTATGCATTCATCAGACCTAACCTTTTCGCAACTGCTCCTGATTAGGTCTAGATTTAATAAATGAATAAAATTTACACTCGGCGAAATTTGAAAAAATTTAAAATTTGAAATTTGAAAAAATTTGAAATTTGCATCCACATGAATACACTTCATAATTATCTACGCAGTATTTAAGGAAATAACCTGTGTTACGAATAACTTGATCACGTAAATTTAACGAAATGCGCATAATCCTACTTAGTATAGGTAATCATGCGATGGCGAGTACAATTAGGGATTAATAGTACGCGTGATGTTTGGAAATTTTGCCAAAATTGGACGAGCCGCCGATTACTTGTTTATTAGCATGACAAAATTGGATACATATACTTCTCAATGTCAACATCATATTCTCTCGCCAAAGCCCAGTTCTGCCAGACTTTCAACCAAAATGTGGTGCTTTTGTTTGTATTTTCATTCAGTTCTTTTGTTCTAGCAAAATTTGGTGCTTTTGTTCGTATTTTCATCCAGTTCCTTCACGGAAATTTCATTTCACGTCTGTGTTTAAAATACCTTTCCGCCATTTTGTTTGTTTTGGGAAAATCATTAATTGTACTGCAGTACAATTAATGAAATAAATGTACTCCTCTCAACCAATCAGAATCCAGTAATTTTGTCATGCTAATAATAAATTATGATATATCATTCGACCACACACACACAATTGCAGTGATAAAAACTATTCGCATTTCGTGGTGCGTGCACTCAAACATGAGAGAGGCAGTACCCCCAAAAATGACTGATAAACCGAGCGTGATAAAGGCTAATTGATGATTGTATTTAGTGAAATGTTGGCTTGATTTAAGGAGGCTCCCTACAGTAGCATGCGGGATGTTCGCGGGACAAGTTGACCGGGCTTTTGAAAAAAATGCTTTGAATAATCCTAATAATTCGGTTTGAGGGCATACAGCAATTTTACGTATGATACGAAAATCACTAGGCCAAAGAACAATTCACGAAGCAATGTTTTATAATTTTTTAAAAAACACACTGCCAACTGTAAACTGAAATCTTGTTAAACTGTACACAAACTTTTAATAAACGTTTAAAAGTCGTTTAGAAATACTTTCGTGTTTCTACAAGATTAAAGTGATTCAATGTAAACGGAAAAAACATCACAGTTTCATAGCAAAACGCCGTGTTCATTTTTAGTAAAAGTGCAAAACCAAACAAAAAAAACACATCCATGCCTGTTAATAGACTGTTTATACAGCTCATAGATTGAGCGATTCAATTGGCTTCAACCTTAGAGGTTTTGTGGTTTTATCGATTTGATCCTTCACAATATTCCTTGGCTGTCCATGCATAGCACTCACATAAATCGAAAAATTGACAAAATCAAAACGGCAAGAACAACATTGCCTCTCGATTTTGCTGGATGAAAACTCGTTCTGCCGGGGAAGAGTACTAATTCTGCACGGCTATTTACACCCGGTGGCATTGTTGGGTGGTCATCTCACTGATCTCAAAATATGGCGGACTGCCAGGAGTGGAATGAGCCAACTGAAAAAGACGTCTGTTGAAAACATATCGAAAAGTCGTTTCATACAATGAGCTGTAAAGCGATATTTTTAAAATTTACTCTGAACTCTGAAGAAATAACAAGAAGAGATATAAGATGGGAATTGATAAAATATAAAGGAAATTTGCTTTATACTTTTTTCGTAAACATGTAGCTACGTTGTTTTCGGGTTTCCCACTTGCGCATGCCTCATTAATTGCCCTATTTTATTAAAAAAAGCTTATAGAATTAAAAATGATTTGAACTGATTTCGTTGCAACTAATAAGAATGCTAAATTAAATAACTTAAATAGTTAATCGGCAGAAACAACCAGACAGTAAAACAGCATGATATAAAGTTATTAAATGAATATTTTGTCCAAGAATGAAGTTTACCTTAAATTCAAGCTTATACAATGAAAAATAACATACCTACTTTATATATATTTAGATATTGATAGTTGTATAGTTGAAATTAAGTGTTAAACAAAAAACTGAAAATTAAAAAAAAATGATCGTGTTGCCATGGCTAACATGACGCGGACAACGCGAACCTGCGTTCAGAACACTTCACGTTATAACAATGTTTAGGATAATAAAGACGAGGTTGTTGCATGCATTTTTTTCTAGGCTAGGAATAGACTTGAATGCAGGATGGATCGATAGTTACCAAAACGAGGCTGCACAACCCGATATAGCATTTCCTATGAACAACCCTGTGCAAATCGCCTGCGTGTCGTATGTAGGAATACGTGTAATCCAGTATTTTTTTGTTAATAGGCCAGGTGTTTAAGAGAAACTCACTGCAAAAATATGTTTCGTGGGAAAATGACGAAACCTGAAATTTGGTCAAAAATGCTTGAATTCGCTGAAATTTCAGTCCTTTCTACTGGCTGCGGTATGGAGACCACCCCTGATATAGCTGTTGAACAAACTAACGTGGAGATTCCAGAAAGACAATCGTTTAACCATGGTGAATGTATAACCGGTAAAGGTAAACAAAGGTCGCAGAAGGTTTTTTAAAGTAGGGACCGTCGTCAAAAAATTGAACCTTTCAGTTGGAAAACTAGATCAACAGTTTCAATCCTCGGTTTAATGAGGACGAGAGTTGAGAAGCGATAGTATGCATGAGAGTTTTCTCAACTTTCATGCCCCAGTCAAAGAGACAGTGGCGTAAATCTTCAGCTATGGGCCACAGGTTGAAGTACTTTGGAGGGCCCTTGGTTATACATCGATCCTCCCCAAAACAGTTTTAGCCTAGTATTTTTATCACTGACTCGTCCCCAGTCGTCTGTGTGAGCACGCGCGAATGGAGGGCGCGCGCAACGGTGGAAGGGAAGGGAGAAACGAGGGAGACGACTGGCAGATCCTGTTTTTAAGATGGACGTAAAATCAATGGCGGATTTTCAAGAAAATCATTATTTTCAAAATAGACCGTTTCATAAGACACGTCTCCAACTGTGCCTGTTACTCTCGATTTCAATTTGCTTTTCAAAACTGACTTCCAATGTTTACTTGTAAATTCGGAATGTTCGTTGTAAAGTTCCGAAGTTTGTTTCGAAGTTCGTTACGATGATTTACGATGATTCAATAGCAAGCGATTTGATTGGCTGGTTCACATAACTAGCCAATTACAACTTACTAAACTTGATTCATCGGAACGAACTAGCCTCCTCCGCAGGCATCTCACTGAGGAATCGGGTGGTGAGAAACAGAATTTTTTTTTTCAAAACCCATTCGCAGGCTAGAACCCATAGAGAGGCCTGCGGAGGAGGCTAGGAACGAACTTCGAAACAAACTTCGGAACTTTACAACGAACATTTCGAATTTACAAGTAAACATTGGAAGTCAGTTTTGAAAAGCAAATTGAAATCGAAAGTAAATGTTTATAACTATATATTTTGAAAGCTTCAAATGCGTGTGTTTACATGCGCAGCAAGGCGAGACTTTGAAAATTATATTGTTGCGAACATTTTCTCGGCAAATTTTCTACTAACCTGAATATAAATCCCACTAAAATGTAAGCATTTTCACAAGCTTTCAAAGCATCCGCGGTAGGGGTGTATGTCGTTAAATTTCGAATTAATAATATAAGCGGTTGAAACCGGACATAATATATTCCGACTGGAATGTGTATTCCGACTGAAATTTTGACACCCTCATTTAGGCAACGAATTCTCGCTCAATATTATAGCTACAATATCATAGCTCACACCAAAATGTAGCTGATTTCCCCAGCTATCTGACAATATGCGTAAAATTATTGCTGCCGAGCGTAGCGAGGCAGCACACTATTCTTAACACGCGGTGGTTTCTCCAGAGTCCACTCGACCCAGTCTTTCGCGCGATCTATGTATTGTCGAAATCTCGATCTTGTGTCTGTCTGTCAGGATTTCAAATTTCCGGGGAAATAATTAAGCTTCAGTGCCTTAATTATTTTGAGGGTGGAGGTCGAGAAAGTTTTTCTATAATGCGCACGCATGTTTCCTTCCATATGCTTGAGAACAAGACGACAAGTCAAGGTTTTTAAAAACGAACGGCAAACGATGGAAAATATTCAGAAAAATCAGGTAGGCATGGCTTTATTTCTTTCTGCTTATATACATCAAGGCGATGACCTTTTTAGTGCCCAATCTAGAGGCAAACAGTGTGCTTTCATGAGTTTATCAGCAATTCAGTAACAGCCGAAAATATGTCACTGATCGATTGGTCAAAAACAACATTTAACAAATTCAATGTCTCGGTGTTTCATGTTGTAGGAACATGTTTTCGTATGAGATTGATGGCTGATGTCACAAACAAGTAGTGCACAAAGTAACATTAATCTAGATCTGCCCATTGTGGTGGAAAGTAACATGGATTTACCCATTGTGCATGGTAGAGCCCATTGAGGCACAAAACAAAAGCGATCTGCCCATTGTGGTAGAGCCCATTGAGGCACAAAACAAAAGCGATCTGCCCATTGTGGCGGAGCCATAGAAATAATAGATATAGAATGCGTACTTGATCACGAATCATGTCTCCACTTTTTCCCATGCGTGCCCTTATAAACCCGCCATGTTTGAATTTGACTAGGAGTGCAAACTACAAAGTATAAAGTCTATAAACAAAGCTAAAACTACGTTTTCATCGTCAAAACGTTTATCTTGTTGTCTAATTTGTAGTTTGGGGATAGATTTTTTGAGAGTTTTTTGAAGGCACAAACTGTCAAAGCAAATGTACAGTTACAAAAACGGTGAAAATCGTGCAGCCTTGTAAACAAAGTATTTTCGCCGGTTTCTTGAAATTTACTCATAAAACATTTTTGCATGCTTTGAACGTCACTATACTGTCACTGTTTTGCTAATATCTCATAAGATTACAAAATGATAGTTCTTTCTTCGTCGGGTTTCGTTTTTCTTTGATGTAAACGAAGGTTTTTTATTTTTTTGAAACAAAAATATTTAGTTGTCGATAGACTGTAAATTGTCTAAATAATCGTCCCGGAAAACTATGTGTTCAAGCAACACAGAAAAATATGAAAAGTAATTGTGTAAGTTTAAAAAGATTACTGAACTTCATTTATATTTTATTATAAAAAAGTTGAAATATTTATAGAACATACCTATTGAGTTTGTCTTGATCTTTCGGGTTTTGTTTTGGCTTGCACAACAACGTTGAAAATTTATTTTTAAACGATAATTTCTGTATATATTCTGTTCAGAACTGTTGCTTTTCGTAAAAAAGCCCACTAGAATGGGTTTTTAGACACTTTTTTTCACTTTTTTTTCCCATTTTAAGTCTCGATATGAAAATTTTTGCAAACTTTGCATTTGAAAAAACAATTTGCACTCTCTGCAAAAAAATGCCCTTATAAATCCGCCATTTTGTGGAGACAAATATTTCACTGAGAAAAGATAGGAGTACGCATTCTATATCTATTATTTCTATGGGCGGAGCCCATTGAGGCACAGAATAACATTGTCATTGATCTGCCCATTGTGGTAGAGCCTATTGAGGCAAAAACTATTGATCTGCCCATTGTGGTAGAGCCTGTTGAGGCAAAAACTATTGATCTGCCCATTGTGGTAGAGCCCATTGAGGCAAAAACTGTTGATCTACCCATTGTGGTAGAGCGCATTGATTATATTCCACTATTGCTGAGACTGGCAAATGATGTTGACGAAATATTTATGCACATCTTTACAGTAAATTACTAATAATCAGGCTTAATAAGATTCCTATAGCAACTCAGTGTGGATTGTTGTCTGCATATATTAACTTACCAGCAGTAATAGCATGTCAACTGACTTTTCTATGACGGTCTGTTTATATCTCCAAGATATGTCCATTGTTAGCATAATATGAAATAATTCCACCGGCCTACTCATATGTTCACTTAACTGTGTTGCTACATTTCAGGGTATACTATATTTTTCGATAATGCTCACAATTTATTTCTTATTATCAGGGCCGCCCAGAGGTTGGCGGGGGCCCGGGGCAACCTCGTTCCCAGGGCTTTTCCCTTTTTGTCATTGGGAAGGCGGGAAAAGGCCCTGGCACCGGCCGGTCTTCTATGTATTCTGATTGGTCAATGACAAGGACATTATTATGCAAATAATGCAATCTTGGATTAATTTATTCAAACTTTGGGATAAATTAATATTTCATGCAAGGAGTGACCATTATTAATACTTTGTCCATCTAAGAAATATTTTTGGCAAAATCTGTGGCAAAATGGTTAAATTCGATAAGATTTATACACAATTTGTCGAAGGTTAGTATTATTGTTTGTTTTAAACTGTGAGAGAAGATTAATTGTGTACTAGAACATATTAATTGTGTACTAGAATATTTTTATACAGTCGAGAATATTTTTATACAGTCGAGAATATTTTTATACAGTCGAGAATATTTTTATACAGTCGAGAATATGTTTATACAGTCGAGAATATTTTTATACAGTCGAGAATATTTTTATACAGTCGAGAATATTTTTATACAGTCGAGAATATTTTTATACAAACGTGATTATTTTTTTACAGCCGAGAATATTTTTATACAGTCGAGATTATTTTTTGCAGTCGAGAATTTTTTTACAGCCGAGAATTTAAAGTCGAGACTGATCATTTAGGAATTTATTCCACAATGATTTTGAAAAGAAAGATGGTGAAGCTCCTTTATTTCATTATTGTTGTTTTCATAGAAATAGTAAACGTCTCAAAGATTATATTTTGGGAACTCCGGTCGAAATATATGAGAATACTAGCGGTATGGCATTACCAATCTGTGCTTCACATCACATTTTAACCCAAAGAAATCTCTGGCAAAAAAAACCAACACCCCCTGATCTGACCCGTCCCATAATCCTCCTGTGGCTTTTTTACCTTGTGCTTCACACGCGAACAGGTAAGCTTCAGGTAGGCTAAAATATTTGCTTTTTGACGCTTTTTCCTATTGTTTTTCATATGTTTTAGACACTCAGGCATATTTTTAGACAATGTCGAGTCACCACAAGCGAAAAAGATCTCATTCACGCGATTCTACACATCGCTCTTCGAAGTCCAAAAAGTCTTCAAGCTCAACAGAGCAGTCAGACCATGCCAAATCAGACCATGCCAAGAGCAGTCAGACCATGCTTCGTGCCATCTCATCTACAGTGTCAGATCTTAAATCTAACATGGAGGTGTGTAATAGAAGAATTTCCCAGCTCGAAGATGTCTTTCCTAGCGAGAATATGACACATTCTCACTCAGAAAAACAACCAGAGCCTTGCCGGGACGGCGACACGCTTTCGATGTTGGCGGGAAATGACAATGCTGAAAATTTTGAGGATTTGGCTATTGAGCCACCAGAGCAGGCTATTGAGCCATCACAGCAGGCTATTAAGCCACCAAACTCTGCCGTACAGCTAATTATCCGCATTTTACAACATTTCGCAACGAAACTTTGGAATATTACTAATTTTGTCATGCTCTTTCAAGCTGTGATGAAATTTTTGTCTAGATCAAAATTTAGTCTATAATGCAAATGGTCCATTGGACCATTTGCATTATAGACTAAATTTGGTCCATTGGACCATTTGCATTATAGACTAAATTTTGATCTAGACAAAAATTTCAGACCATTTGCATTATAGACTAAATTTTGATCTAGACAAAAATTTCATCACAGCTTGAAAGAGCATGACAAAATTAGTAATATTCCAAAGTTTCGTTGCGAAATGTTGTAAAATGCGGATAATGTAGCCTTGCGAAATTTGCAATTTTCAGTCATTTTGTATTACAAACGGGAAATTGATACCCCAACACCCGATTGGGCTGTCAATTTCCCGTTTGTAATACAAAATGACTGAAAAACGGCAAACTTCGCATGGCTATATTATCCACATTTTACAACATTTCGCAACGAAACTTTGGAATATTACTAATTTTGTGATGCTCTTTCAAGTTGTGATGAAATTTTTGTCTAGATCAAAATTTAGTCTATAGTGCAAATGGTCCATTGATCCTTCAAAACAACAATCAGTTGAACTCAGCAACGCTAGCGAAGGTCAGCCAGGTTTATACGACCCGAAGCTGTTACGACCTCGTGGTCTCCATCTCAGGAGTTTAAGGATTTTTTAGAGAAAAATTTTCGAAGGAAACTATCCTTTGATCACATTTGTGATATTTTGGAGGGACAAGCTATTCCTCAGGTAGATTCCCTCGTTGCTCCTACTCTAGATCCACCAATGTTGTCTCATGTTTCATATCAAAATAAAAAGTTTGTGCAGGAGCGAGATAAAGAGCTCGCTGTTGTTCAACGTGCTCTGTTGAACATCACAGGCCCATTATGCACATTACATGACCGTTTAGAAAACAACCTTCCTGTTAGCCCTACTGAGCTCAAGTTGCTTGTTGAACAATCCCTTTGTTTAGTTGGTTCGGCTAACTCACAATTATCGGTACTCCGGCGCAAGAAGGTACTTGCATGCATTAACAAATCAAAAGTTGATTTGGCAAACCAGCCATTGCCAAACGCTCAACGATGGCTATTTGGAGACGATTTTCCCTCAATTGCATCTAAGGAAGCCATCACAGCTATCACGGGGTTTGGCAAAAAATCTGGCTCCTACGGCCCCCAAAATTTATAACCAAGACCCGAAACAACCAAGCAGAAGCTTCTCTCAGTCTACTAAATACAATACTCAAAACAACAGGGGTCAATTTTCTCGTACACCCCAGTCTCGTTTCCAACGGCCCCCAAATTACCACACCACTTCCAACAGTGGCAGGTTCTGACAGCGGACCCATTTATTCTAGATGTTGTTGCCGGTTTAAAAATTCCTTTTTGTTGCGTTCCTGTTGAACAAAAAAAAAAAATGACTCAGGTCCGTTCAGAGTCAGAAACACTTATTTATGTAAAAGGAGGTGTCAGACCTGTTAACGAAGGGGGCAATTTGCAAAGTCCCCTTTGCCAAGTCCCCAAGAAGGACGGCGGTATGAGATCGGTTATAGATCTAAGCTCACTGAATCAATACATAGAAACATAACATTTCCAGATGGAACATCTTTCCTCGATAAAAACCTGTCTACAACAGGGGTACTACATGACAAAATTGGGCCTAAAGGAGGCATATCTTTCGGTTGCAGTTCATCCACAATCTCAAAATACTTTCGGTTCTGCTGGAAAGCCAAAACGTTTC
>CACRXK020017458.1:0-10612 GCA_902702795.2 Paramuricea clavata
CTAAATTTCTTCTTACAAACATCACATTCATAAGGTTTGTCTCCAGTGTGTGTTCGTTTATGCGCAGTTAAACTACCTGATTGGCTAAATTTCTTCTTACAAACATCACATTCATAAGGTTTGTCTCGAGTGTGTGTTCTTTTATGTGATGCTAAATTACCTGATTCCCTAAATTTCTTCTTACAAACATCACATTCATAAGGTTTGTCTCCAGTGTGTGTTCGTTTATGCGCAGTTAAACTACCTGATTGGCTAAATTTCTTCTTACAAACATCACATTCATAAGGTTTGTCTCGAGTGTGTGTTCTTTTATGTGATGCTAAATTACCTGATTCCCTAAATTTCTTCTTACAAACATCACATTCATAAGGTTTGTCTCCAGTGTGTGTTCGTTTATGCGCAGTTAAACTACCTGATTGGCTAAATTTCTTCTTACAAACATCACATTCATAAGGTTTGTCTCGAGTGTGTGTTCTTTTATGTGATGCTAAATTACCTGATTCCCTAAATTTCTTCTTACAAACATCACATTCATAAGGTTTGTCTCCAGTGTGTGTTCGTTTATGCGCAGTTAAACTACCTGATTGGCTAAATTTCTTCTTACAAACATCACATTCATAAGGTTTGTCTCGAGTGTGTGTTCTTTTATGTGATGCTAAATTACCTGATTCCCTAAATTTCTTCTTACAAACATCACATTCATAAGGTTTGTCTCCAGTGTGTGTTCGTTTATGCGCAGTTAAACTACCTGATTGGCTAAATTTCTTCTTACAAACATCACATTCATAAGGTTTGTCTCCAGTGTGTGTTCTTTTATGAATAGTTAAAGTATCTGATTGTATAAATCTCTTCTTACAAACATGACATTCATGAGGCTTTTCTCCAGTGTGTGTTTTTTTATGGTACACCAAGCCGTTCGAATGTCGAAATCTCTTCTTACAAACATCGCATTCATAAGACACGTCTCTATTGTGTGTTCTTTTTACATGAGCAGCAAAATGATCTGATCTTTTGAATTTCTTCTTACAAACATCACATTCATAGGGTTTGCCTCTAGTGTGTGTTCTTTTGTGCCTTTCTTGACGCTGATCAGACATGATTAGATTCAAGTTTCCTTATCTCTCCAGAAAAGATTTTTTAGTGTAAACTTCTGTCTGAGTCGCTGAGTATTTTAAAACTGTTCAAGTTTCAAGGCTTTGTGCGCTAGATGATGCCGAAATGGAAAGTGAAACCGCTGTGACCAGTGATTCCACTTTCGAGGAAATTTCCCTTTTCAAGGAAATTTTGACCGAAAAAAGACGTTTCAAGGAAAGAAAAGGAATCAAGGAAATCTAAGGAATTTTTGAAAATTCTAAGGAAATTTAGGGAATTTTTGAATCAACTGATTGAACTAAAATGTTTTGAAGATGAACCTTTCATTAATTTTAAATTATATTACTTTCCTTTGCTCATAACCAATATGTCCGCGTGCAAAAATAAAAAACCTCTTTCGGAGCCTGTGACCGAGTCAGTAGAATCTAAAATTATTAATGAAACTAAGTAAGTAGGCTGCACACAACCTGAATTTTAGGCAGGTAGCGTGCTGCGTGCAGGCCACCACGTGTTAGCTGCACTGGTTGGCTTCTGTGGTCATGTACCCTGGATTCCAGAGCCTTCGACAGTAAATAATAAATTGAAACGTCGCGAAGGCTCTGGTTCAACGCGAAGATTCTTTGATTAAACCGCGGAAATCGCAAAACAGAATTAGTGGTTTTAGTACAGAATATGTACTAAAAAACACTAATTCTGTTTTGTGATTGGCGCGGTTTAATCTAAAGAATCGTCCCGTTGAACCAGAGCCTTCGCGACGTTTCAATCTATTATTTACTGTCGAAGGCTCTGGAATCCAGGGTAGCTGTCATGCGAATTTATATGAATTTATTTGTCATGTGAATTTGTTGACTCAGTTAAAGTTGAGAACAATATTAAAACTCTAGTATTTTACATTTTAAAGCTTTCAAAATTGTTGTGTAAAGGCTTTGTTTTTAAGAGTTGTACGAAAGAAATGTACCATTCTGTTTCCGTCTTACTTTATATAAGTATTAATGATTCTAGTTGCCGAAATATACTTTGGTTAATCAATGAAATTTCAAGGAAATTACATCCTATTTCAAGGAAATTCAAGGAAATTTTAAAGCAAAATCAAGGAAATTTCAATGATGCGTTGTGGAAACACTGAGTGTGACCAGATTTTTGGCCTGTGGTTACTAGAGACCTTAATAGAGAGTTTGGCAAATACAAGGGCAACGGCAATATGGTCATCAACAATAGCATTAATCCTCAAAGACAAAGGCGAATGTAAATTACATGGTCTTAAGCGTTGTGCAATGCCGTAGTTGTTGAAACTAGTACGTGATTTGCATCATTTTCACGGTGCATGACTACGGCAACAGTTAATTCGTCCGATGTAATATTTGAGGTGTTTTATTTGAATTCGTACGTTTGAAAGAAACAGGAATACTTACAGTGAAAATACAAAAAGTGTCCCACTTCCGCTTCTGTAGTTTGTTGTGATTTACTGTAATTTGTTCTGTTTTTCTGTAGCGATTATGCAGGTATCAGCGGCTTTCCCGGGGGGTCGACCCCCGGGCAACTCACGGGCAACCCCCGGGCATGGCACGGAATTTGTTTTAAAATCACGCCCCGGAGACCCGGGATTTAGCCTACATTTGTATTTTGAAAATTAACCCCGGGGGCAAACACCCGGGATTTGCATAATATGGACTGCTGCTATATCGGTCAGCGGTGATTCATCAAAAATTCTTAATTATGATTTTTGAAGACGCTTCGAACCTTCGAAGTTCGAAGCAAATTCGAAGCATTTTGAAGCATTTTGATTGCAACTATAAAGCAGAAACATGTCATGAGAAAACGATGGACTTGAAATTTGGATTTGAAATATTGACACTCACAGTCAACTGTCAATATTTCAAATTTAGAAACACATTCATATTGGGCGGGGATTAGCTTGCAAACACTAAATCCGTGATTAAATTCGTCTGAATTAAATTCGACGTATGAAACAGGCCTTATATTTTGTGTTTATAGTGGACAAATTCAGTATTGCGGTTTGCAATGTTTGTACTAACTTTGTTACGTTTTCGCGGAAAAAATAATTGTAAACCGTCAAATGTTTCCAGCAAAATCATGTAAAGTTTGAAGTCCAAACATGTTATGTTTCATGTCCAATTAGCCTGCGTAGCCGGCAGTTTTAAGGGTTGGGGTTGAGGTGCGGGCAACGAAAATTAGGGAGGCGAGGCAAACCGCTGTTTATTGAACGAGATGCCCAAAATTATGTTAATAAGTATATTAACTTACTACAAATTTCTTTGTAAATAACCATTTGTTATATTTGAAATTATTGTTTTCCAAATTTCGCCCCGGAGGTAGGGGCATTTGTGACAAAATTTTGCCCCAACCCACGGGCATTAGTGTCCTTTTGTCAAGGCTGTTTTGACAAATCCCCGGGGTGGCCCGGGGGTCGACCCCCCGGGAAAGCCGCTGATACCTGCATTACCGATTTATCGGCAAATACTGCGATAAAATTTAGATTCCGTTCTTTTATGCAATGAAACTAACGAAAAATGTATTATTTCCCTTTGCTACAAATTATCATATTTAAAAAGAGAAAAAAACTAAGTTTTATCGCGGTATTTGTCGATAAATCGGTAATCGCTACAGAAAAACAGAACAAATTTACAGTAAATCACAACAAACTACAGAAGCGGAAGTGGGACACTTTTTGTATTTTCACTGTAAAGAGGCAAATTAATTGTAGTAACGTATACTTTGGCTCAAATACAACAATATACGCAATTATATTTTTGCCGTTGTCGTTACCGTTCTAGGTTGCCAAACTCTCTAATTACGATTTTAGGACGGCAACGCGACGGCAACGGCTACCAATACAATAGATCATTGAAAAGAATTGAATTTTTACAATATATGAATAACTTATACATTGTCCTCGCTCTGTTTACAACGCTAAATCACAGATTTTCACGTCTTCATACAACGGCTGCATTTCAAGCCGCAATTAACAAGTGCAACTTCAAACTGGGTTCAGAAGAACTCTTCCCAACCATAAACCCATGTCTTCAACTTCTAAGACTGTATTAAATTCATACGATTGATAATGTACGACGAATAATTTTTTCCACCATTTATTTGAAGGAGTTTGTTTTGGCCGTCGTATTCAAAATTTACTAAATCGAGGAAAGCCAGTGCGCTTTAATTAATACGAGAAGCACCCAGGGACGTAGGAACCGGGGGGGGGGCAGGGGGGGCCAGGCCCTCCAAGTTTTGCCAAGTGCCCTTTTTCCGGGAGCAAAGTGCCCTTTTTTTGCGTGAAAAATGTCAATTTGAATTTTGAAAACTTGAATCTATGTTATTTCCGGAAAATTTTTTTCTTTTCCTGAAAAAATATCATATATCCGAAAATTTTTTCGGTATGTCCGGAACATTTTTTTCATATTTAGGAGAAATGTGCTATATCCGGAAAATTTTTTTGGTATGTCCGGAAAAATTTATTGGGACGACCTCCCCTCCCGTCACCAACATTTCCTGGAAAAAATTTTTAGATGCCCTTTTTTTTCGAAAAGTGCCCCTCAAAACCTGCTCCCCCCAACTTTTAGAAGCTTCCTACGCCCCTGGAAGCACTAGTCCCCCAGTGGCGTAACGGAGGAAGAGGGGACCCTTAGCCCTTAGGCATATTTGGTGTGGGGGCCCCTGTTTACTGTTGTCATTGTTTGACTGAGATATTATATTTATATTGAATATTTATAGAATGTTCTGGAAAATTCCGCGTCTATAACAATGACAATAACAGTATCTCACACATGTAACAACTTTTTTTTTTGTTTTATTTGTGATGGAATAAAATATCAGCTACCGTTGTTGATGGAGACTTTATTATTTAGCATTATTAATTTTACATTTTCCCATTGATTCTTCATCTGAATTTTTTACATTTTCTATTTTTTGGGCGATAAACCCTGGCTGAATGTCTAAATTCGTTCTTACAAACATCGCATTCATAAGGTTTGTCTCCAGTGTGTGTTCGTTTATGTACAGCTAAATGACGTGAATCTCTACATTTCTTCTTACAAACATCACATTCATAACGTTTACCCCTAGTGTGCGTTCTTTTATACCTCGCTTCGCGCTGATCAGACATGATTGGATTCAAATTTTCCTTTTCTCTCCACAAGAGATTTTTTTGTATATGATAAAACTCCAAATTCCGATCAATTTGGGTTTTTCTCAGAGGGTCTGTTCACCCGTTTCGCTACTTCTAAATGGGTACATAGCCGTAATTCTAAATTTTAGAATGCGGGTAATACCCATGCTAAATAAAACCAGCCATAACTGGCGGTTGGCGGGGTGGGGGTGGCAAAAACCCTTTAGGGGTTAGGTTTTAGGGGTTAGGTTCTAGGGATTAGGGGTTAGGGTCGGGTTGGGGGTTGGGATTAGGATGCTCAGGTATATACCTAGCATGGGTGCTAACGGCATTCTAAAATTTAGAATACCGGCTACGTACCCATTTAGAAATAGCGAAACGGCTGGTCTGTTTGTTCATTAGGCTTTGTGCGCGTGATAATCAGGGAAACTCCCACAAGTTAAACAAGACTTTTTGTTATAAATGTAATGGTCTTAAAAGGGACGAAGGTCGAGCTGGGGTGGGAAGTTCTGGGGAGGGTCATCATAAGTTTCGATTAGTGTCAGATCTTAAGTAGATTAATTAGGGCTAGGTTAAGATCAGATTAGGGTTAGAGTCGAGGTTAGGTTCCCGGTCCTAAATACATGATATCTATTTGAGCACTTTCAACAAACGATGCTATTTATCCCGGAGACTGTACAGAATCCTCAACAGGTAGGTAATGCAGGCTCATATGAAGTAATAGCATAATTAATAATCTTGTCACATGATCGTTCGATATTTATCAAGGGTAGCGGTTAGGGCAATCTTGTACCCAGAGTATGGAGTATGTCTGTTCGTAGGTTAGGTGCTTGGTCATGCCCAGCTTATGACAACGTCAAGCAGCCGAGAAGCCCTGGGAACGAGGATGGGCCACTGAGCAAGAGCAATGAACATGGCCCTGGGGACGAGGATGATTTTTCCAGCGTTATTACAAAACTTGGTTTTCAAAATTTAATAAATTGGGGAAAGCCACTGTGCTTAATACAAGAGGCAAGCCGGCCATTTGGAATGTTCTCAGGGGTGACGGCCTCTCCTCAGCACAATGGCTGTAGTAATATGGCGGCCGCAAAACAGACAATTTGCCCTGGGTTCCCAGCTAACTGGGGCCCCCAAATAAGGATCATGTAAGATATGCATAAAAACCACAGTTAAATATTTTCCCAGAATGCAGGAATTCCTATTCTAGGAACTTTAGATTTTAACTTCTAGGGGCTGGACTATCTAAGCAGAGAATACACATTTTGGTGCATATATGAGCTTGCTCATGAGTATACTAGATTTGGGTAAATTGGGCATGCTCGTGTGTATACTGGATTTTGGAATATAGGAGCATTTTCATTGGGAAAATATTTCTGATTTTGACAACTGAGTGTTGACATGCTGTGTAGAATATTTTTGAGACTACTCTGTTTAACATTTTAATAGACAATTCCCATTATAGACTAATTTTAAAACTAGACAAAGAGATGCAAATAAATCACCACAGCTAGAAAGAGCATGCTATAATGAGTAAAATAAAAAAAAATGCAGAAAATAGAGCCTTGAAAATTTTGTATACTTCCGTATTGCATGAGGAAATTGCTACCATTTTTGGCCCAAATGTGGTAGCAATTTCAGTACGCAATACAAAAGTATTATTGACTTGCATTGATGTGGGCGATGGCCATGTTGGTCCCCTTTCAACAAAAGAATTCATTTTGAATTTGGCACCAACCATGATGGGCACCATGCCATTATCTTCTAATTCTCATGGGATTGATTGCAAGTTAAGAATACAAAACTTGCGAACTTTGCAAGGCTACATTTTCCACATGTTGTAACTAAACTTTGCAATTTTAATAATTTTAGTATGCTCTTTCCAGGAATATACTTTTTTGCCAAGATAAAAAATTAGTCTATAATGGAATTGTCTATTATTCAACTTTATTTTCTTCCATTATTACATCCAATTTAATGAAATATTCAGGAACATAAAAAATCTCTGTCAATGTAGTGGTATCTACACTAGCTCGCATAGCAGTCAAATAACAGGCATGAGAAATATAAAAAACTAGTCTGATACAAATGCCAATGTATATTTCATAATTATAAAACTTAAACTGGAATCTTAATGTTCTATATATGCATAAACTCGCTGCATACTCAAAGCCGGCAACAGTATTCACATTGAGTCATGGGTGGCCATGTGATCTTCAAGATCTCTGGGAACATCAAACACGACATCGCACACACAACAAACATATCCAACACCAGTTGGTTCTGTTGATTCCAGTTCTTGACATAAACCACATTGATAGTTTCCATCATTGCTATGGTGTCTCGCTATATGTTGAACCAATGTCAAAATATTTGAGAATCGTTTGTTACATTTAGTACAACCGTACTTTCCAATGTACTCGACAAAGTGTCCTTGAAAATCTTGTGGTTCAATAATCTCTTTGCGGCAACTATTGCAAAACAAATGCTCCTTTTTGTGCCAAGTAAGACTGCTTAATTGCATAAATTTCTTTTTACAAACATTACATTCATAAGGTTTGTCTCCAGTGTGTGTTCTCTTATGTACTACTAAATTACCTGATTGTGAAAATTTCTTCTTGCAAAGATCACATTCATAAGGCTTGTCTCCAATGTGTGTTCTCTTATGCACAGCTAAATGATCTGATCTGTTATATCTCTTCTCACATACATCGCATTCAAAAGGTTTCTGTCCATTTTTTGTTCCTCTTTGATTCACCGAGCTACTTGATGTTAAAAATCTCTGCTCACAATGATCAGACATTTTTATTAATAATTATTATCAAAACTTTATATAGAAATCGCTGTGATGTTGTTTAATATATCTTCAACAGAGTGACAAATTTCACAGTAAGAAATCTGGTTAGTTCATACCCAAAATCGATGAAATTAGATTAATTACATTCGAATCCGAAAATGCCACTGAAATTTTATTTTTATTTCGGCTTTATGCGCTAGAGATATCAATTGATGCTTCCACTTTCATGGAAATTTCCATATTTTATCATTTTGAAGTGAAAAATGGAACTTTTTAAAGTTTTTGTGGTTGGTGGAACTGGAATAATGATAGGAATTCTATGGAAATTTCAGTGTCCAGAAAATATTGCAAATTGTACTATAGTACTTGTTAATGTCCAATTTTCAATGAAGTGTTACATATAATATTAAGATTTTGTTATTGGGATCATTAATTTTATGGAATTTTTTGCGGTCATATATGGATTATGGAAATTTAAAATTTTAATGTGGAAGCACTGGAGTACAGTGGGTGGTGGGCCAGTGGCAGTGGTCAGCACCAATGGACTTACCACTGGTCAGTACCAGGGTACTTATATATAACCAACCACCATACACTGACATGATGTCCAGACCTTCCAAGTTTCCCGCAATTACCGTGAAATTCCCGCATTTTTGTTTGCTTTCACGCATCACGCATGAAGTGACTTTCTCCCCGCATTTTTAAAGAGGGTGGGAAAGGGTATTTTCGTAAGCCGTGAATGGTGAATATTTGATCGTGTGAAATGTGAATTGCTTGATTTTAGTGTCGTGAAATGTGATTTGTTCTACAGCCGTGAGGCGAGATTGTTGATAAAAATGGCCCATGAAATGAGAATTAAGGATGCCTGTTTCGTGAACTGTGATTATTATAGTGATTATTATAATAAACATGATACGCGATAATCAAATTTATATGATCTCACTCGATTGCACAAGAGTAAAAACTTCGGAGGCCTTTCGCGAGGTTCCTGACGCTGAGGACAAGGTTCCTGACGCTGAGGACAAGGTTCCTGACGCTGAGGACAAGCTAGTTCCTGGCGGTGAGGACAAGGTTCCTGGCGGTGAGGACAAGGTTCCTGGCGGTGAGGACAAGGTTCCTGGTGGTGAGGACAAGGTTCCTGGCGCTGAGAACAAGGTTCCTGGCGCTGAGGACAAGGTTCCTGGCGCTGAGGACAAGGTTCCTGGCGCTGAGGACAGGGTTCCTGGCGGTGAGGAGAAGGTTTCTGGCGGTGAGGACAAGGTTCCTGGCGGTGAGGACAAGGTTTATGGCGGTGAGGACAAGGTTCTGACGGTGAGGACAAGGTTCCTGGCGGTGGGGACGAAGCTACTTGGTTCCTGGCCGAGTGAGACAAAGGTTCCTGGCGCTGAGGAACCCGGGACCTGGCGCTGAGACAAGGTTCCTGGCAGGAGTGAGGAGAAGGTTTCTGGCGGTGAGGACAAGGTTCCTGGCGGTGAGGACAAGGTTTATGGCGGTGAGGACAAGGTTCCTGGCGGTGAGGACAAGCTAGTTCCTGGCGGTGAGGACAAGGTTCCTGGCGCTGAGGACAAGGTTCCTGGCGGTGAGGACAAGATTTCTGGCGGTGAGGACACGCACTCAAACTTGTAAGTTTTGATGTAGTTTTTAGCTGACAGGTAGAGAAATGAGACTTAAACCGTAGATACTGTACCATGCATTAAACATAGTCTTAATAAACCTATTATTATTATATTATTGCTGCCGAGCGTAGCTCGGCAGCACACTAATCTCTACACGTGGTGTGCTTACCACGTGACCGCCGAGTTTATAGCCGCTACAATCTCGATTTATGTCATTCTGTCATCCACGGACGGGCCAAAACTAGCTGTTTTGATATTATTTTTTTGTTCCCGGGGGGGTTTGTTCACAACATGGCGACTGTTATAAACGGACAGAAATATAAAAATCATAAAATAATGCGAATTTCCATAAAAATTCCGAGTAATATTTGTGAAAATGAATGGGTAAATAAAGCACGGTGTTATTTTGTGTCTCTGGCGCAAGAATGATCGACAATATTTTGAATAATTCAGGTAAGGATGGCTTTATTTCGTTCTCGTATAGTGATGTAGTCGTGCCGTGTGCCCTGTCTACCTGTCTGGTGATATATTTTATAATACATGAAGGCATTTATATTTAAATCTGCTGTTAATACTAATATACTTGTTTAGTCACTTTAGTGTATTAAACTTCGATATAGAGGCATTGAAACAAAATGATTTCAAGAATATATCGGCAATTATAATACCCACTGAATCACTGTTCTATTCCCGACCAAATCGACAGTAATGATTAATGCCTTTATGCTGATACAAGAAGCAAATGAACTTTTAGTTTATTTGTTTGTTATGTCACTTAATATGTGCAAAGCCAAAGGCGGTGGGTATATAATAGTGTTCGGTACGTTCTATTTCTAAATGTTTATAGTTTAAAAACAAACGCGGGATGTTGTTAAATCAGGCTTAACAAGATTCCTAGAGCTACCCAGTGTGGATTGTTGTCTGCATAATATGGACTTATCAGCAATTACATGTAATATAGCATATCAACTGACTTTTGTATAA
>CACRXK020017459.1:0-10612 GCA_902702795.2 Paramuricea clavata
AATCTGCACTTGAGTTCTAAAGCTTTTAAAACGCTTTTTCTATTGGGTTTTATATCCCCATAAAACTTTAAATCGATAAAGCAGATAATAATGTTGATGCAACCTCATTTTCTAGTAACTACACGTTGAATCAGAAGGAAAAGTTATCAAAAATAGGTCGCGACCGTTGCTTGCAAAATGTCGCTTCTCTCTGAAATGGCTTCCTTTGCGGGAAGCCTATGAAATTGAAGTCCTAACAAAAACATAGTTTAGCAGTTCTTTTGGGCCCATAGCTCACTTATTTATCATGAAATCGCTTCACTAGAACATTTTTACTAATGTGTATGGGAAACTTTGTTATTTTCTGAACTAAAAGTTTATGGTTTTGAGGTGTTTATTTTATAAAATAGCACGAGCGACAAAATGGCACTAATGTGGTTTCTCATGTCTGACAAACAACCAAAGATGAAAGTCCTTATTTCACCCTTTTATAGCTATGTTGAATACCTGACTATTAGGTTATCTTTTTCATTTGAGCATACAGATAACATTTCTACACAATTAGTCCTTATGAAAGCTTATTTCAAACTAAAAAAAGCGATTGTTTTTCAGAGCCAGACTTCAAAAGAGAACGCGTGTCTGACATTTTATAGCAGCCTACATTGGCGCGCAAAATAATTTTGGCTAAAAACCGTTTCTTTCCAAACAGAAACATGAGAAAATTGAGCTAAAAGGCTTACCTGATGTATGTTTAAAATGTTTTTCTCTTTATGGTGTTTTTCAGTGCTTTGAGTAGAGAAGTGAATAACTTTTGGTTTTGTCACCGCAATTTGCCTTTGAAAATGTCGGCTGTCATTGTCTGTGTTAAAAACACCTCAGAAAATTCCTATTTTCTCACCTTCCCATCCTTGGTTTATATTGAAAATAAATAAATTCTAGTACCATATGTCCTTTTAAATATATTTGAGGTAATTAAAAACTCCAAAGATGAACAAGCACTGTGTTTTGGCTTGCACATTTTGTTGAATTTGAACACTTAGTTACTGTTCTAAATTTCGTGTTGTAAATATCTTGCCCAAAAAAGCAAATGAGTATTTTTTATAATTTTTGATCGTTTTCTAATTCATATCCCAAAAGATGAAAATTGGTTATAATATAGATATGTACTAATTTAGTAAATGATTTTTTTTTTGTTTTTATATAAATTTATGGAGATATTGCCCCTTTAGGTGATGAGTGACATGAAAAACAAAGTGTCACTGCTTTACAAATAAAAATTCTCATTGAAAAAACTAATGATATATGTAGGTATGCAAGTCATTTAAACTAAATTTGGTCAATCATATATCACTAATGTTTGGTTGAAAAGATCAGATTTTTTTATGCAACTGTTTCTGAGATATTGCCATTTTGGTGAAAGCTCTTGAATTCAATCACATATTCGCCATATTGCTTGCGCCTTAGGCGGGTAGAAACATTGTAACAGCTTGCGCGTTAATGAGTTAAATCAAATTAGCGTTCCGAGGATCAGATCTTTTGAGGGATGACCCTTACTGGATCTCTAAGGGGAACAGTTTAAAACTGAAAGAGATGTCCAGTATAAAAAAGATAATATGCAACATGTAACGTTTTCGTCATCTCTGTATACTTGTGTCTGCTGCTATATAAATTAATGTCATATTTCTTTATAGTGAGTTATGAGTGACAAGAGCGAAGATATATTTTTATACCCATATAAAAATTGGTTTCTTTCCTCTTCTCCTTTTATTTAGATGCAACGCAGTGGTCATCCAAGAGACACAATGATGGCCAATCAAAAAATTTAAATAATTGCAATGTTTGCAACAAGAAGAAAAAGACTGGCATGATCCAGTGCAATGCATGTGCACAATGGGTACATTGCAATTGCGTTGGCCTCAACTACACTGCAGCGTTAAAGAAACAGAAAACTTTCCTGTGTGATGGTTGTACGACACCTGATAGTCATTAGAATATTTAGACAGCTACGGTGATGTGTTAAAACCACTGCAGTATATTTTAGATAAATTATTTAGATATTAACTATTGTACATAAATTTGATAAATAACAATTTCAATGTCACGTAATGTTCAAAACCTAAATCATTTTGGCGTACAACTCAAAATAACTTTCTTGTCAAACATTTAGGACATTCAGAGATTGGGCCGCCTGTGAACTCATATCGAGTTTTGAGCGTATGTTATGTGACATTGAAAAAATCTACTCCGGGTTCGAATTAATTCTGAAAAAATGGTTCGTGAATTAATTTTTTTATTTTAAGGAAATTTTAAGGAATTTTCAAGGAATTTTCTCTAATTGGAAGTTAAAAAGTGGAAGCACTGCAATTTTCAAAAATATAATATACATCGCAAACTCGCAAAGAAATATATAATCGTTTTTAAGTACAATCTAACAACAATATCTTCAGAATATATGATCCTTCATCACATTTACAAAGAACTGAATTTATTATTGTATATTTTTATCCATTTGAGAGACTTTTGATTCGTGATTTTGATCAATTTCTATGAAATTGGGTTCATGAAAAATGAAAATTGATTCGTGATTCACGAATCACGAACCGTTATTTCGAACTCTGCTACTTTTAATAATATAGCACTTGAATAATATTCGATTTAATACTTGCTAAGCTACAGGAACGTTTCAATGTCTAAAGCTAATATAGGTACAATTAATTCATTTTTACGCTATGCAGGCCTAGGGTGTATAAAAAAGTACACCTTTCAAATTAGCCATAACCTATTGCAGTAATTTGACGGGGCTAATCCGTTCGTCACATTAACAATGCGTTCATGGCAGATTGGTAGTAATATACTTTCATGCGTTCATGGCAGTAATGTACTTTTCTATACACCCTGCAATCCTGCATGCCCAAAAACCATATTAGTAATTGTTACATGCACTATAGACATTAATAGAAACTCTATTTCTTTGGCAAAACTGGTGTTTTGCGGTGTAAATGGCATTTCTCAGTGTACTTGTTTCTGTACTGAACAAGTCTGTGTAGGAAAAAGAACTGGTGAAGATGTGGCATAGCACACATGACTTTCTTGAACCGACTGGCCCAGATAAAAGTTTGCTCACACGCCATTGTGTTGAAACCTTTTGGCACTTTATCATCTGGGTTGTACAGCTTTTGACACTTTGTATCAACATGGTTTCGGAGGTGCAACCTATCAATCACTTTTCCAATACATTTCCATGCTTGGTCAAAGGGCCTAGGAAGGGGGAGATTCCTTTTTGACACCAAAAGGCCATCTAAATGGCACATGTTATCATATGCAAGGGTAACTGATGACATTGTTTGAATAATGCTTTCATCGCTATGACCAACATCTTTTAAACGTTTAAATTTACCATGCAGCCAAAGAACGGTTATGAGAAATGCCTGTGTGGGAGATTCTGACCTAAAAAGTTATTCTCTATTTAGTATATATGTGGTACAAGGAGAATAGGAAATGCCAAAATTACTATCAATTGCATAGGCGAGTTACCTGTACAGCGGTTGCCAATAATCAATATGACCACCTGCACTGACAATGAAAAATATTCCTCGTGACCAACATTGCAACGTCTTCAACCCTCCAGTGTCCTTGTTACATACTATTCCACTTTCCACGTTCTGATTTTCAACAAACTCGGGATTTTTCAAAAGGAACTCGGACGTTCCTAAACAACAAATATCGTTTATATTAAAAATATAGGGCTTATCATCTGATCAGGTACATTTTGTAATTACTACCATTTATGTTAGGGTATATACATTGTATAGAGTAGCCTAAACTATTTTACCGGTTTGTTTCTGTTTGAAACGTGACGTTATAATTAATTGGGTTAGGTTTGGTTCTGTCTCTGTTTCGTTTGTTTTGTTCAAATTAACACTTTCATTCCTTTGACTATTTGTTCGAAAAATCAAATGCCCCACGTATGCCCCCCCCCCCTCAGGGGATTAACATTGATAGGTGCATTAACACTCAGTAAAATATAGGCTATTGATTCAGATCCACCTTTTTTAATCACCCCCAACCAAGAGATGTTAACCTGAAATTAAAATTTGTTGGCTACATTAATTTTTACCTTGGAAAGTAGATGCATTTGCAGAATTCTCATTTTGGCTAGCCTGTGAAATTTCATCAAGACCATTGTTGATTGCTTCAAAAGATTTATCTGAAAGGAACAGCAAAGCTAGCTGTAAGGCATAACATCTAAGACCTTAATTAACCCATTTAGTGGCAGCTAGTACTCTATCGCTCATGAGTAAAATCGTCTGGTGTTAGACAAAGTAAATGGGTTAAAGTAGAATGAATACTCCACACAACTAAATCAAAATGGTAAGACATTGTCGTTGTCATTAACGTTTCCACAATGTTGGATAAATGTCATTTCCATAGCAAGATGCTGAATGCAATGGCAATGGACAAGAATAAACATGAAATTACATGTGCAGTATGAAATATTTTGAAAAATCTACCTGATAACATGGGCTGTGATGACATTTCAATCAATTCTAAAATACATAGCAAATATTAGATACCTGTACATGAATCACAGTAAAAAGTTAGCCTACTATTCATTGACTGGGATTAATATTGACTAGTGCATTATAAGAATTACACTTTCAGATAAATTTACAGTTCATTGTCAGTTGCAATTTTTTACATTTTTCAGTGGCCTTTGTGTAAAATTTGCAAATGATGTGTTGTTTACTTTGTTTTGTTGTTAGTGTTATTGTTATCAAGCATTATAACTTACATCTCAAAACACATATTAGGTCTTCATATGCAGTATTATTCAAGTCAATTAAGTCAGATCTATTGTAAACAATTAAACATACATGGCAGCAGCAGGTCATGTGCAAATGAGACCATTAATGATTAGGGTAATGCTCCAAAACCAAGTCCCTCCCTTCATTGCTGATTCAGTGATTGCTACATCATAAATTCGTACAATGTTACTGTACTCCTCAACTTTGCAGTGAAGTTAAGAGTAAGGTAAGGTAAAAAGGTAATTGGTAAAATAATAAAGTAATAAATTACACTAAGGGTCAATTGCAAAACTTAGAGCATTATATGCAAATTGGACTGTATATTATCTCTAAGCAATAAATTAGTTTATATACAGGTTTTAGACCAACCTTCTTCAACATTCCTGTCTGACACACCACATCTTTTGAGAAATTCCCTCAGTTTTGTTGGATATCCCTGTGTTTGAGCATTTTTACAATGCTTTTCACAAAACGCATGACCTCGTTTTGGCGTCAATGGACATATACTCAATTTGACCTCGTTTTGGCGTCAATGGACATATCCAAAATCCGATACTTCACAAATATTAATTCTCTAAAACTAATTTATTATGCATTAGTCTATCCATATCTTATCTATGGTAACCTTATTTGGGGGAATACGTATAAGACACGTATTCAAAAACTTTTCACCATTCAAAAACTTTTTACCATTCAAAAGAAACTTGTAAGATTGATAACGTTTAGTTCTTATTTTGAGCACACTGATCCGATATTTAAGAAACTTAAGATACTCAACATCTACAAAATAAATGAGTATTTAACTAGTTTATTTATGTTCAGATACTACAAAGTACAAAATTTACCAGACATTTTTTGTAATTATTTTGTATCCAACAACGAGATACATCATCACAATACCAGAAATGCATCGCTCCTTCACAAGTCTTACAAAAGAACAAATTACTCAAAACATTCCCTAGCAAACAAAGGAATCGAAATTTGGAACTGTCTTGCAAAAGACTTCAAACAAATAAAATCACATTTGTCTTCAAACGAGAGGTAAAGAAACACTTTCTTCATATCTAATTAACTACCGGAAGTTTATAAACTCTATCAAACTATAGGGCACAACAAATCACCACACGCTTATTTCTATGATTATTGATTACTATGAATATCAAATTGTAATTGTATTATTATAATATACCGTATATATTCGCAAAATTGACTACTGTAATAATTTGATTTTGAACTGGTTTACTTAATTAATTAAAAAACAATTGTAAATATATTTATAGGGGTCTAAGTAAAAAAGCCAAATGGTTTCAAATAGACTCCTAGCCCTCTTCTTCCTTAATATTAGAATTTTCATGTAAATAAATAAATATTATTGGGCAAAATCAAATAAATAACAAAAAAAAAAACAAAAAAAAAAATACTTGGGTAATTTACTTTACCAAAGCCAACCAACTCAATAGGGACTTTCCACATGCAATGGGCATATCTTAATTTCCAGTTCCCATCTGCAACATAGAGCTGACCACATCCTACATTGTTATTTACAAACAAAATAAATATTTAAAAATCGTGAACATCAATGTAAATTACAAGGAATGTACAGTAATTACATAGAAACTATTTAGACAATATATAAGTCATCATAATTATTCTGGCGATATAATACACAGATTAGGATACAGGGGGATGAGACAAATCCACATAACATACCAGGGCTCGAATTTTATCGCGGCAATTGCCGTAGAGGGAGAACAAAATGTACGTTGTGGATCATTGCGGCAACGACGGCAATTTTTTACCGTATAGTGCAATTTTTATACTATTCACTGTGCATTACTATTTTGATACTTGAATTCAGATATTGATCAAATCGTGTGTAAATCACTATTCTAGTCTCAGTTTTCTTTGCAAAAAGAACACTAAATAAATACGTATGTTTGTAGCTTGTCAAAAATCCAAAGTAACAATAAAATTAAGTTTGAAAAATGTCGTGGAAACTGCCAAAATTGCACGTAGCCAGCTGTTACGTTCTACGGCAATTTTTAACCCCATTGCTGTCGATTAATTTCAGGGAAATTCGAGGCATGTAACATACCCTTTTCTCTGCAATGAGCTGAGCAATTGTGCAAATAAAGCTCTTCAGAGCGTTTCTTGTCAATGTATTCCGTGACATCATCAGTTGTACCCGTAAATTGCCCAGACTTTGCAGCCATGAAAACCCATGTTTCCCGCAAACCATGCGAAAGTAGTTCCAGCTCAGTTTCACGTTGCCAAAAGCACTTTGCGATTGCGTTTGCGGACATCTCCCCTGGTAAAATGCCTACAAATTGAAAATCAAGTTTTAAATGGTCTACTTTCAACATTATTTCCAGACATTTTTCAATGTGTTAGAATACTACAAGAAAAACTATATTACTACATAGCTGCTGATTTACAGTTACTTCTAATCATGTTACAGAACTAATTTTAGCATTTTAGTATTTTACTCTGTCTTAAAGTTGCAGTGTCACCAATTTTTGACCAAAAATGTACTTTATTCAAATCTGAACTGCAAATTTGAAAATAAACATTGTAAATACTGTAGGTTTTATAGTTATGATATACAAAACTAAGTCTATTACATATTGACCTAAACTTGAAAAAGTGTCTGCCAACAATTAACAACATATCATTTACAATCCATCTCAATCCTCGCCCAATATCCAGGCCTTAAAATGTCTTTTACAGGACCGTCTGACAAAATGTCCGATGACATTGAGTTTAGGTTGGACATATGTCCGATGACCTTCAGTTCAGTTTTGACTCGGAAATACACAGAGACAGATTTTCATATTTTCGTTCAGGGGGGGGTAGATAAATATCTGGGGGGTGCTGCTGCTTGCTTTGGCCAGGGCATGGTGGCAACGCCCGGAAAGGCCAAGGAAAAAGTTTAACAAAATTTGTTTTCTAGGCCTGCATGGCGAGATCTGAGACCATAATATTGGTAATTTTACAAATTTATAGTAGTAAGAATAATCAAATATAAAACTATCAAATCAAAATATAATTTGCGGGGGTGCCAAATGCCTTTGGGGGGGGGGTGCAAATCATTTCTGGGGGTGCGCCCCCACACACACACAGAAAATCCGTGCCTGGAAATACATCTGAATGACACAAATGAATATCAGCACAATGTATTAAATAATTTTGAACGGCAAATGTTGTGAAGATATTAAAAAATTTGTTTCTTTCATACTTATTTCCAAGCCAAAATTAACTTGCTTTCCAGAACAGCAGTATTAAAAACACTTTGACAACTTCAGCTCGTTTTCCACTTCACCATTTCGCTCACAGCCCCGCCCTCAACTATGTTAAAACATTTCCAGTTCACTTTTTATACAATAGTACTCTGATTTTCCATTTAACATACAAGCGTCTAGTCCTGGGCTATAGGTACATTTTGATTTACAATGGACAAAGCTACAGTTAGGTCAGACACAAATACACTTAGGTCGGACAAACAATAACCTCAGTTTCAGTTAGGTCAGACAAAATGTCCGGTGGTTTCCTCTCTACATCAGACAATTTCATGAATGGGTCGGACAATGTATGTGACCAACCGATATTTTAAGGCCTGCAATCTCAATCATCTGAGATGCAAACAAAGTCTTGAAAATTACCCCTAACCTGTACATGGCAGTACCCTATTATATATACATGAACTTGTGGTTAGTGCTCAACAACTGGCCTCTGTAGCTCAGCCTGTTGGGGTGCTGCACCGGAGTCGCTGGGCCACAGGTGCGATAAAAATTTCCAGATTTTTGGTCTTATTTAGTTCAAAATCCTTGTTTTTAGGGGGTTGCCAATTTCTCTAGGTTGGATAGAAAAACTTTGGCGGGGTGCTGCAAAATATTTTTGGGTGGTGCACACCCCCCCCCCCAGAAAATCTGTCTATGGTCAAAATCGATGACACTCCCATGACAGACAATGCCCCTTTAAATGCCAGAGCAGTAAATCCCTACCTTTATCGCTATCATCAGCATCTCCTTCCAATATAGGTGAATCTATAATAGGAGTTTAAAACTGTTTGTATAGTTCAGTGTAGAGATGGGCGGTACCAGCTTTTTTTGTTTGGTACAATACCAGTCCGTCATTCCGAAACCAAGAATTTTAGTCGATACAAAAATTGACACAAATACTTCAATTTATGTATTACTAGTAAATTTTGTTTGCATAAATTAAAATGCATTTATCCATAATTCATGACATTCTCTGTCTATTCTTTTGCAAAATAAAACACGAATATATTGGCCACAAGTTGCCTTTCAATTATAATTTTATGTTTCAGATTTTTTGAAAAGAAAAAAGCTTTCAAACTTCAAAACAGGAGCTCACAAACTCTGCATCACTATTACTGTATTAATAGCAAAGTAGCAAACAAACCTTTCAATGAGTTGGCATATGTTTGAATTTGTTTCTCATTTATTTCATTATAAGCTTCAGCAAATCCACTGAATGACACCCAACAATGGTTACTATATAAAATAAAGCAAAATAATTTAACTTAAAAGTTATTCGTTTATAAGTACTTCAAAATATTCAAAAGGTTTTAAAATTTATTAATATCTGTGACTTCACTATATCAATTGGTAAGTTTTTTGATAAATGTCCAGCTCTAATGTAAATTATTTAATAAATATATTAGATTCCCAAATATTACACCCAACAATGGTTACTATATAAAATAAAGCAAAATAATTTAACTTAAAAGTTATTCGTTTATACTAAGTACTTCAAAATATTCAAAAGGTTTTACTAGTAAAATTTATTAATATCTGTGACTTCACTATATCAATTGGTAAGTTTTTTGATAAATGTCCAGATCTAATGTAAAATATTTAATAAATATATTAGATTCCCAAATATTATTTCACAGAACGCGAATCTTACCTGAGAGATGGCATCCACTGATATAAATCGCGATGGAAATATGTAACATTGCTGACCTCTATCAAATCCAAATCGAAATTGAGAGGATAAAAGCAAGTGCCAGACCTGTCGGTGTAGTTGCATACTCCAAAATGTATTGAGCAATTCCTGCATTCCAGGGTAAACTTCGAGCATGGAACAGGACCATTTAACGTAAATAGCACGGCTCTGGACGGATTGTTGCGCATGGACAAGCGCTTGTCGCATCGTATACAAACAGAAACCGGTGGAGTGAGATACTTGTCCAACAAGCTGTCTTGGTTTGAAAGATCTGTATCAACGGACATAAACAATGGACAGCGAGTTTCAAGTATCTTGCCGTACGTTTCAAGTTCTTCCACAGTCGGATGTATGAACGTGCCCATTGCTGTCGATTGGAGGCTAGTAAAAACTTTGAATATGATGGCTGACCGCATTGGTGTTTTATCAATGACACGAGTGATGTTTGTAGGAACATGCTGCAGTGCCTTGCGCAGATAATTCAACGTTTGAACGGAAATTTTGCTCGTCAGAATAGTAATAATATCATGTTCGTCAAGGTCATACTCATTCGAAATTAAATCATTTACATCAACTTCGCGAAGGCCTCTCAACAATTCACAAACGCGATCGGTCCGGGACGCTTTCGCTTGTATGCTCGCTTTTATGTTATCTAAGTCGAACAGGCTTGACGGTCTTTTCTTCTTACTTTTGTGCGACATATTTATGACACTTTAAACGGTAGCGCCTATACAAGTTCACGAAGGTCTCTCAACAATTCACGAACGCCATAGGTCCGCTCAAATGCGCGCTTTTATGTTAATATATAATATCTTTTATGTTAATGTATATCTTTTATGTTAATGTTATCAAAGACGAAG
>CACRXK020017460.1:0-10611 GCA_902702795.2 Paramuricea clavata
CTATGTTTTGATGTGGTATAGCATGGAGTGGTGTGGGTTGGTATTGTGTTGTATGGTATGGTATGGTGTGGTGTGGTGTGGTATGGGTTGGTGTGGTATACATGGCGAGGTATGGTATGGTATGGTATGATATGTTGTTGTATAGTGTGGCCTGCAATCGTGTGGTGTGTTATAGTATGATGTAAAATTGTTGGCCCCATAACATTTTGACTATTTCAGACATTGATGAATGCTCAGAAGGGAACTTCAGTTGCGACCCAAATGCAACTTGTATCAATAGTCAAGGCTCATACAATTGTCAATGTAAAAACGGATTCCAGGGGAATGGAAAACAGAATTGCACAGGTATAAAGTTTTTTATGAAAATAATCCATTATTTTCTTTGAGTCAATCATTTTGGGTATCTAAAGATTTTTAAGGACTAAAATCTTGCAAATATTCAGATATTGATGAATGTTCCGAGGAGTCGACCAACGAATGTCATTTGAATGCAACTTGTTCAAACACTCCAGGTTCGTATGAATGCGAATGTCGAACTGGATATCATGGACTTGGACGTGCTTGCACAGGTACACTCTATGTTAGTAAAAGGCCCCTAACTCTAAATATAAATTCCTTATCAATATATTTTGTGCACTGAAGTCAAATTAAATAAATTTTGAGTCATAATATTTTGACTATTTCAGACATTGATGAGTGCTCTGATGGAAACTTCACTTGTCACCCAAATGCAACTTGCATCAATACTCAAGGCTCGTACGAATGTCAATGTAAAAACGGATTCCAGGGGAATGGAAAACAGAATTGCACAGGTATAAAGTTTTTTAGGAAAACAATCCTTTATTTTCTTTGAGTCAATCATTTTAGGTTTCTAAAGATTTCTAAGGACTAAAATCTTGCAAATATTCAGATATTGATGAATGTTCTGAGGAGTCCACCAACGAATGTCATTTGAATGCGACTTGTTCAAACATTCCAGGTTCGTATGAATGCGAATGTCGAGCTGGATATCGTGGCCATGGACGTGCTTGCACAGGTATACTCTATTTCAGCAAAAGAGGCACTTGCTCTAAAAATATATTCTTTATCAGTGTATTTCAGACACTGAAGTCAACCTAGACAAATTTTGAGCCATAATATTTTGACTATTTCAGACATTGATGAATGCTCTGATGGAAACTTCACTTGTCATCCAAATGCAACTTGCATCAATACTCAAGGCTCATACAACTGTCAATGTAAAAACGGATTCGAGGGGATTGGAAAACAGAATTGCACAGGTATAAAGATTTCTGATGAAAACAGTCCATTATTTTCTTTGACTCAAATCATTTTACGTATCTAAAGATTTCTAATAACTAAAATCTTGCAATTATTCAGATATTGATGAATGTTCTGAGGAGTCGACCAACGAATGTCATTTGAATGCAACGTGTTCAAACACTCAAGGTTCCTATCTATGCGAATGTCGAACTGGTTATCATGGGCTTGGACGTGCTTGCACAGGTACACTCTATTTTAGTAAAAGGGCCCCTAACTCTAAATATAAATTTCTTATCAATATATTTTGGACACTGAAGTGAAGCTAAACAATTTTTGAGTCATAATATTTTGACTATTTCAGACATTGATGAGTGCTCTAATGGAAACTTCACTTGTCACTCAAAGGCAACTTGCATCAATACTCAAGGCTCATACACATGTCAATGTAAGAAAAGATACGTGGGCGATGGAACAAACAACTGCACAGGTATAAAATTTTTTTATGAAAACAATCCATTACACTGAAGTCATGCTAAACAAATATTTAATCATAATATTTTGATCATTTCAGATATTGACGAATGCTCTGAAAGAAACTTCACTTGTCACCCAAATGCAAATTGCATCAATACTCATGGCTCGTACGTATGTCGATGCAAAATTGGATACGAGGGGGACGGGATAAAGAATTGCACAGGTATTAAGTTTTTTTATAAAACAATTTATTTGTTCCTCATAAACAACACAAAATAGCGAAATTCAATTTCGTTATAGGATTAGGTTAACCTGCACATAACCTGAAAACTAACCAACCGTTACGGTTTCACTGTTTCTGGCCGTAACGAATGCTTTGAAGGAAACTTCGCATGTCGCCCAAATATTTGGATAACTCTGAGAAGAAATGTAATACATCATTAATATTGCAAAAAACCATCATATTCATCTTAATTACATTTACAAAGGACGTAAACTTCATGGAAAGCAGGAAGTAGTTAATATTTGAAGATACCTTTCGAAAACTTTATAAATTAATATAAATTATAAAAAATATTAATATAATAAATATATATTAATATAAAAAATATTCAAGTAATTAATATTGCCGCGTATATCACTCTTGAACCCCGGAAAATTATTATGCAACCTAAAACGTTCATATTTTCGTCCAGAAACAGCAATAACACCACATTTATCTACCATAGATAATCGACTATGCTCTATTTATAAACATAAACAACGAACGCTGTTTATCAGAATGTTGTATTTTTGAAAATAATTTACCGTTTTACGTTGGCGCCGAATTGTTAATGATCCCGCGTAAATTATTTGTGGACATGAACCACGTTAACTTTGCTCATGTGAACACGAGAAATTATGACCCGTGACAATGACTTGTCGGGGGATACCTGTTTGTCCCAGAAATAATACAATTTACTATTTACAGTTGAAACCATTGTTTAACGTGATTTACAAATCAGAATGATCTTATTTTCATCTTCTGTTGCATAGACAATTGTGCACATCAACCATGTAACTCTAAGGAAAAATGCATCAGTGGAACTTCATACGAGTGTATATGCCTTAATGGATATTTTGGACAAGGGAAAACATGTTCAGGTATATTTTACAGCATTAACCTTATAGAGTCCCGATTTTTTATATCCATGAACATTAGTTTTACAATTTTTTCGAACAATAGAATCGACACCATGATACTACCACAAAATTCTGTTGAGCAAACATTTGCAACCACAATGTAGCCCAGACAGAAATTGCGATTTGTCTCTATCTTTTCCACACGCAATATTGATATGCCCGTATAGAATTTTTATCGAGCAGACAGCAATGCATTTCTTTCAGATTTTAGATAACATTTAGCAAAACGTATCTACCAACAATTTTCACGTCACAAACTTTCCAAACCTACTAAATTCATTAATTTCCAGCAATTTTTGAAATTATCAAAAAATACGTGGTTGTAGATGGTAAATGTGTTAGCAATATGTCTCAACAAAATGGTTCATAATTCTGTTTATAGAAATCATTTTCTTCCGACTTTATTTGGCTATAAAATTTTGCCCCACAAACCTGTTGTTATTTCAATATAAAAACAATCAAATTACGTTGGTCTTTCAATTTCGAATGCCGTTTTAAAATAAGAATTGAAAATGCAATACTTGGTTAATTTAATTAATTTAGTAATTTATTTAAATTATGCATATTCATAATATTTTTCGAAAGAAAAGTAAATCGTCTCAGACTTGTATTTTGGAAATTACACATAGATATACTAGAAAACGAGCCGCTGAGTTTTCGACAGACCCTGAGTGGATGGTTGCCACAAGAAGGTCGAGGAAATTGGAGCGTTTGCTGGCGAGCAACAACAGATGGTTGGGATTCCAAAAAATTCCACTCCAGATGCGACGAGAAAAAACCAACTTTGACATTAGTGAAAGTTGGTGCTTTCATATTCGGGGGATATGCTACCGAATCATGGGATGGTAAGTGTAAGTTGGAAATTATCATAGCATGCAAAAGTCTCTTCTTTAAGGTATAAGTAACAGCTGTAACTCTTATAACCGGGAAACCCACAATGCAGAGTGGAATATATGCATGCCGCTTGTTAACGCATATATAAAATTCCATTGGTGTTCATGTGAGGAAGAGCCAGTCCGTGGGTATGTGAGATCTTGCCTTGCGCTATGGGTGTGATCTCAGTCAAGGGAGTCAAATTTTGAATATGAAGGCCTTATCCTACCTGATCGGGACGGAAATTTTCCGATTTGAATTATAAGATAGTATTGTAATATAGTAAACTTTTGTAAAATCCAAACAAAAAATAAACGTCAATATATCTAAGCAGACATACGGTTAAGGTAGTGCAACAAGGTGCATTTTGTTTTAATTTATTACGACAACATATTTCGAGGACGTCATGTTCACATAATAGAGATCTTACGATTTTAGGACGGCAACGGCTACCAATATACAATAGATCATTGAAAGGAATTGTGTAATTACAATATTTTTATATATAATTTAGACATTGTCCTCGCTCTGTTTACAACGCTAAATCACAGATTTTCACGTCTTGATACAACGGCTGCATTCCAAGCCACAACAAGTGCAAACTGGGCTTAGCAGAACTCTTCCCAAACATAAAACCCATGTCTTCCTCTTCTAAGACTGTATTAAATTCATACGATTGATAATATACGACGAACTAACTTTACTACCATTTATTTGAAGGAGTTTGTTTTGGCCGTTGCCGTCACGTTGCCGTCCTAAAATCGTAAGGTCTCTAATATCGTTCCACGGAGGCGGGATATTAGGCGGGATAAAAACAGTTTTACAAACACAAAATAATTTATCTCACTCAGCTGAGCTATCTGGCAAATTGGTCTCATTTAAACAGGCCTTTATTTTTAATCTGTTCACAACTAAACAAAATCTAACTTGTTGACTATAACTATGTTGAATGATCTTTCTCGTTTTTCGACATATAGCTACGTACATATTTAAATTAAAAAAAAAACACAACTCGACTATACAGAAATTTTCAGTTGCGCCGTTAATTATCACCTACTTTAAAGACAACAAGGAAAAGCAGAAGAGTTTAATACTATAACTGGAAAATACATGCATGCAGAAACCATCTCCTTGCCGACAAAACCATTATATTTTTCAAACATGAAGCATTTAAAGTAGTTGTCGTGGTAACACGATAATTTTATTAATTAAGAATATTTTTATAATTGAAAAATGGCCTAAAAATATCACTTTTAATTACACAATTATCAATTTCCCAAACATGTATATGTTAGGTATGTTATTTACGTAATACAGGCTTCAATTTGAAAGTGGAAGCACCGGAGTCAACATGGACGTCTAACTTCGAGCTCTGCTAAATTGTAACATTTTTGTGTTAAATCTTGGCTCAATTTTTACGCGATCTGTTTCAAATTTACTAAAATTAATGACTATTAAGCTTCTTTATCCTTAAACAAGCTTAAATCCCTCCAACTAAATCCCTCCGAGTACATCAAAGTGTAAATTGATATCAGCCGAAATGAATCAAGAAAATAAAGGAGGAAGTCTTATATACAACTTGTGTCTTAATAGCAAGGGGAAAATATTATGAACAGGATCAATTGATGAACTACAAGCTTTGTAGAAGGAACGTTGAACTTAACGGGCGGGAAATGGCTCTCTCTTGGAGGCGATGCTAAGCTGTACCAAAATTAAGTGGTATAGAAACTCAAAAACGATAACTGTCAGCGAGGACACCATAGGAACAATAGAGGAACAACTAATGACATTGGCCTCAATTGCAATATCCCAAAACTTAGCTGACCAGAACACAAGAATTACTATTGACGACGGCATGGACCCACATTGTTAATGAAATAGAGAAAGAGTGTCTTAACCTAACAGCAATAAATGAGGTATTTTCGTCTGAACTGAGTGAGGCGGATGCTTTTGCACAAATCTTAGAGAGAATATTAACTATCGAGGAGAAGCTATACACAAAAATTGATTACATGGCACTGCAGGTATGCAACTTAAAGAAGGCTGATGACCTTCATTAAAAGATATCACGTGACTATATTACGGATATAAAACATGAGAATGAAAATCTCAAGAAAGAATACACTGCCCTTAAAGGAAAAATTGAGTATACTACTATGGTAATGTCAGATCTCAATACCAAACTTAAATTGTTAGATGAGGAAAAGCAATGTCTAGTGACCGCACGTAAAATCTTACAAGGAAAAGAAATTGCGATGAACGACTGGCGTAAAAATGAAATTGGTGCCTCCACCAATGTTGATGATAAATTAAAACAAAACTCTGGCATGGAAAAACGGGTTCAAAACTACAGTTTGAGAACATACTTGAATGCAAGAATACGTTTGATATACTTACAGTAGAGGATGATAGTGAACATACAGATGTTGATAAACAAGAAACTGTCGGGGAAGACTTGGGTACCGGTATTCAAGTAGCTGAGGAGGAAGTCACTGTTGAATGCAACGTGATAAACGAACAAGAGCCTAACCGGAAAGACTCGGGTACACAGATGATAGAAGGTAAGCCAGAGTTACTACCAAATAACCATAATGATCTCCAAAACAACATGAACTTAGATCGAGAAAGCCAAATTGTTATTATTGGAGACTCAATAATCAAATATATAATACCGAAAAAAATATCGAGTAGAAATGTTACGAAAATAACCTTTCCGGGCAAAACAGCTGATGAAATATCTAACCAATTAGACCAAATCAAGTTAAAATCAACACCCTCCCACATTATAATTCATGCTGGAACAAACAACCTGCCTGTTGACACAGCAGAAACCTGTGCTGAAAAAGTTGGGCAATTAGCTTCTAATTTAAAAACTAAATTTCCAACATCAAGAATTGCAATGAGGGTCCTGAAGGGGTAAAATGGGAACTGGGATTGATCTATTTTTAGACTGGGAAAATGGGATTTGGGTTGCTGGGACTGGGATTTGGCCACTGGGAATGGGAAATGAAGTCCTCAAAAATGGGAATGGGATTGAGGTAATGCGAGTCGATTCCCAATTTTTCTACGTTTTAAGTATTTTAAAATACAATTTTGATCTGTTTTTGGTGTCTTTGGTCATGATTTTTGTTGTTAACTATATTATTCACAGCACTACCTGCGAACAGGCATACTCTGGCGCCCGGAATTCGGGGTTTTCTGATTATGCGTGTCTCAGAATGCTGTAAATGCCATTAACGGGATTCAAATTTTAAAATTTCCTTCTTGCAATATCAAGCATTGTTACCCGGGAAGACTGTGACCTAACAGAGAAAATAAAGAAAACAAATACACCAACCCAAACATGTTTAAATCATTTAAACATGTTTGGGTTGGTGTATGTCAGGATTATGGTTTTATAATGATGATGTAAGACTGCCTTAAAAGGATCCACCTAAACGCTAAAGGATCTGCCTACTTAGCTGTCAATTTCATTAAATTTATTCGAGAAGGCAATACAACGAACACGCAAACAATTAAGAACAAGGCAAGGAAACAGAAAGTTTGGTCAGGATTTTCAGACAAGCCAACTGTTACAACTGGGAAACTTTTTAACATCTCTAGCCCCATCAGCCCCCTAACACCCGAGTCACAGCATGATAAAGATGTAACCTACTGCCCAATTCAAATGCATGGGAAAACTAAAAGGTCTGAAACTTGGTAGTCTATTAAAAAATATAGAACATCTTCGTTGTATTTTATCACAGTACTCCTTTCACATCTTTGCTATCAACGAATCGAAATTGATTCATTAGTAAATGACTCTGAAATAAGTATACCAGGTTATAAAGTAGCTAGAAGAGATATAAATAGAAATGGAGGTGGTGTTGTAATATATGTTCAAGAATACCTCTCAATTTTGCTTAGAAATTACTTAGTTCCAAATAAACTAGAAATGATCTGTATAGAAATTAATCAACCTTTCAACAGGTCATTTCTAGTTAGCACATGGTATAGACCACCTAATTCAAGTATGGATCTATTTGACGCATACGATATTTTTCTTCTTAATTGTGATGCTGAAAACAAATAACTAATTCTATTAGGAGATATAAACTGTGATGTTGCTAAATCCCCACCAGAAGCGCATACAATTAGATTTCAATCTATAAATACATTATATAACATGGCCCAGTTAATAGAAGAACCAATCAGGGTTGGGAGAACGTCTGCTACTATAATTAACCTTATTCTGACAAATGCTCCTGAAAAATATCTCATGCTGGCATCATCCACGTTTGTAGATCACAGCCTAATAGATGCGGTTCACAAATTCAAACCACTTAAACGTAGGCCAACTATTAAAAAAGTTCGTAATTTTAATTAAACACTTTTCTGTAACAGAATTTATATCCGACCTAACCAATATTCCTTGACAAACCACTTTACAACAAATGATCCAAACTTGAGTTGGAATATCAGAACACTACATAAACATGCTCCTGTTATAGACATATAAGATCAGGGAAATACACCATTCCGTGGATGACAGCGGCAATAAGGTTAGCTATGAGAAGAAGAGAATACCATAAGAAAAAAGCTATGGAACTGAAATCTGATTCGCATTGGCATAATTATAAGTGATTGCGTCATAAAGTTAATAAACTAATACGTGAGACCAAATCTACTTTCTATATTAACAAAATATCTGAATGTGCGGACACTAAGGATTTAAAAAAATGCCGGCCTACAATAAATTCTCTTCTAGGGAAACAAAATAAATCCAATTACATTAGAGAGCTTAAAGTTGGTGAAAATGTCATCACGGACCCTAATCTCATTGCAGAACATTTTAATAAACACTTCATCAACATTGGATTGTACCCTGATGAGAATGATACGCCAAACGAAAGTGGAGAAATCTTCAGTTCTCTGATACCAACATCCATTCCCAAACTAATGATAAATTTAATTTTTCTCTGCTTAAGGTTGGTAGTGTCCTCTGTAATTTGAAAAACCTCAAAGCCAATAAATCCACTGCCCTAGACGCCATCACAGCGAAAATACTAGTAAAACTAGCTGCCAATATTATTGCCCCTTCCTTATCGTATATTTTTAATTTATCTCTTCAAAGTGGTATTTATGTTAACGATTGAAATTAAACGAGTTTGATAAATGTGAAAATTATAGGGAAAATTAGGGCTAAAGTGTTTAAATAAATTTTTATGTGTGTATGTTTGTGCGTATCAGTGGCGTGCGGTGAACAAATCGGGTAGGCAAGCGGTGTTCGCGGTGAAGCCGCGAACCCTTCTAGGTGGAGTCTGGAGGCATGCCCCCCAGAAAATTTTTGAAATTGTAAAGCCCTGGGATGGCATTTACGGCGATTTTGGGAAGAAATGACAAAGAATTGGTGTGTGTTTCACCCTGTGGTAAAATGACCAAAATCACTACTAAAATATAGTAAATACACGAGGCAAAAAAAATCTTTAAAAATTATAAATCATGAAATGTCTGTTAATTAGGGGTATAAATATATTATATATATATTTCATATATTTACTCAGTTTATATGACTACATCATAAGCGTTATAACAAAAATGTATATAAAAAAGTTAGTAAAACTATTTAAATGTAAATTTCATTCGTCTTTCCTTCGCGCAAAACTCCTTTATAACATTGTCATAAAACTCTGGTTTCCCTTGCAAACAAGTCAAAAGTTCTTTCTCGATCGAGATGGTAGCCAATGCTGAAAGCCGATCTTGTCCTTGCGTGCTGCGAAGATACTTCTTAATGCGCTTGAGCGCTGAAAATGATCTCTCAGCCGAGGCTGAGGTGCTTGGCATTGTAAGGATGAGTTGACATAATCGATAAACTTCAGGAAAGCAACTTTGTAAGTCAAGTTTGATTATTTTCTTTATCGTGTCAAAAACAGGTTTCGATTTGAGTTCAGCAGATGCATAAACAACGGTTAGTTTACTTTTTAAGGCTTGGATATTGAAAAATGAACCATAGGTAGCTTGCAATTAGTTTAATTTGACTTGCTCTTGTTTCTGTATTGTCTGCTGTTGTTCTTGGTTTCGGAATCCTCCGATAGCGACCGCTTCGAAAAATCTTTGAGGGAAAATTTGCTTGACGATATTGATGTTTAGGCTTAGAAAACTGATTGCGCCGGTAATTAGGTTTCGAGAAATGCGTTCTGTTAGTTGGGGAATTATGCATTGGATTCCTCATAAGAGAGTCATTAACAACAGGCCTTCGGGTATTGTATTGTTTCTCATTGTCTGTCGCAGATGGCAAATTATTCATATTAGTGTTTACGTTAACTTCAGATTCTTCTATATCAATTAGTACGACATTGTCAGTGATGGTTGGTTGATTATTCATATTATCGATAGCGATGTTAATTGGCGATTTTGACAATTCCATGCCGTGCAGCGTTTCCTTGAGTAATTTAATTGCTCATTTTAGGTCAATGTATTATCCCTTAGAAGTGATTTTGAACTGTCTATATTGCGACTCCAAGCAGTATTCGAGCTGGAATAGGCGCTGTAATAAACAATGTTTTTAATCTGTTTTATTAGTAAAGATCTAGAATTGTTGATTTCAAAATTATCTCCAAATATTTTTGTTGAGATCTAAATGTTAGGCCAAGCGGCGCTTGCCTGCGCTTGCTGGACCGCACGCCACTGGTGCGTATGTATGTATGTATGTATGTATGTATGTATGTATGTATGTATGTATGTATGTATGTATGTATGTATGTATGTATGTATGTATGTATGTATGTATGTATGTATGTATGTATGTATGTATGTATGTATGTATGTATGTATGTATAT
>CACRXK020017462.1:0-10608 GCA_902702795.2 Paramuricea clavata
TTGTTACAATTCATTTAATAAAATGCAACATTTGTTTGTTTTAATGAAAAAATCAGTTATTTTCATGAGAACGATTTGTTATTCCATCTCAATTTTTTTAATCTCCAATCGCAATAACGTAAAGTATTATTATCCGCGAACCATTGAGTCAAATTTAAGAAACAACCCACTGTAATGACTACGCTGTAATGACTACGCTGTAAAATGAATGTAAACTTTAACGTTTTCGTCTATTATTTGTTTAGCAATTTACATTTCAGTCGAGGATTGCGCTTTTTTTGATACACCCTGTATATCACAAAAACCTCATCCAGTAACTGTATATTGTGTAATACACATTACACTAAGGTACGTACATGCTAAAGGGTCAACTCCAATTCTTGCACACATTTGCTGAAAATGACCTCGAAATTCAGCATTTTTCTTGATATCTGATTTGTGTTTGGTAGCAAATTCTTCAAGATAAGTTTTAAATGATTCCAGCTGTTTGGACATCTAAAGTTTAAACACAATAACATCAACAGTTACATCACAGTTAAGTTATTTGAATTTTCCATGCAACTCGAAAGAGAATTTATCATTATACTTTATTTGTAAAAATAAAGCCAACCTGAGATATCTGTGCATCAGCAATAGCACTTCCTTTCTGTTCATACTTGGCCTAAACACAAACACATCCAGGCATTAAAATAGCGTGTTTTTGACACACTTTGTGTCCTTGTAAAACGAAAATATATCCTTGTAAATTGAAAAGTGTACTTGGTCTTGGGAATAAAGCCCGGAAAATCCATTTCCAGTCATTTCCCACATGCAGCAATATTGTTTAAAGTAATTATGTGTTTATTTCCTGCATGATGATAGCCAGGTATATATTTCTGGTTTATATATTTCTGGTTTTTCTGTAGTTATAACATGTCAAGAAACGCCTGTAATTCTGTAAAATTACCACCGGGCACCGGCTTCAACAGACAAGTTGCATGTTAGACTAATTTTTGATCTAGACAAAAAAAAGTAAATTCAGGTAAAGAACTTAAAATTAGTAAAATTGCAAAATTTGGTTACGAAATGTTGTAAAATACGGAAAATATAGCCTTGTGAAGTTTGGATATTTTGTATATGTTTATATATTACGTGCGGAAATTGTTACCATGCATTTTTGAGCTGAAAATGGTAATACAAACATATACAAAATTTGCAAACTTTGTAAGACTATATTTTTCAAGCTTTACAACATTTTGCAACCAAATTTTGCAATTTTACTAATTTCATTATGTTCTTTTTAGCTGTGGTGTTAATGTTTCCCTTCTCTTTACTTAGATTCAAATTTAGTCTAACATGCAAGTTGTCCATTATTTTCCTATAGGCGCGGTTTCATGATAATGGCAATATCTGCAGAAATCATGCTACAAAAATCAGGACTCGCTTTTAAGTATTTTCATTAGACAATTGAAAATTTAATTATGAATAATTTAGACTGCATGATTTATGTACTTGTTAGATAGCCTCAACCATTGATCTAAACATAGTCTTTCAAAACATGGTTTGGAAACTCCTGCTAAAGTCTTTGTTCTTTTTGTTCGCGTTTATGCAGTTTTTGCACGCCAATCACACATTGTATTTCAGTATAATGAACGAATCATCCAATAGCAACGTTTCAGTTCAGTCATTCAATCATGCTATTTAAATATTACTAAACCTAAAACAAAGGATGTGCACGGTGTAAGGTACGGCTCAACATAAACTCCCAGCTCATTATAACCGCTTTGAAGTTTACTGAGTTTTCAGAAAGACTATGATCTAAAGTCTAAACAGCCCAAAAGTGCCGTAACTATGCTTCTGTGACCCCCCAATTTTAAAATATTTACTAAGGGGCCGACCATTTAACTTTTGAGGGGGGGGTGTGATTTACTGCTGGCAGGGAATTTTTTTCTGGGATCGTTATGTGCAACTTTTTTTTTCTGTCCCAACACCATGTACGATTTTTTTTTGCCACTCTCTCTTTCGCAGCATTTTTTTTTCAATATAGCTTATACTATTTAGATTCTTTAATTATATAGTTAACGTTGAGTTTTCTAGCTTCATGCATTGCTTGGCCTCTTTTAAGGCAGGGCCGTAGGAAGCTCTTTTAGTATGTTGAAATTTACAATTTAGTAGTACTAAATGGGCGAAGGCATATATTAGGTAAATTAATATCTTCATTCTTTGCAGTTTATCATGGATTAAATGATAAGTATGGGTAATATCTTCATTCTTTGCAGTTTGTCATGGATTAAATGATAAAGGTCTGCATGATTTTGAAAAAAGAATGATTATTAGCAAATTATTGGGGGGGGGGGCTGCTACAGCCTTGTAAGGATGTGTAACTGGAGATGACATATTTAGCAGGGGACCTGGAGAAGTTCCAGTCGACAAGTCTGTATCACTGCAGCTACCAGCATAATTATATGTATGGTATAACTAATAAGCATAGCTGCCAAGGTGGAGTGATCTGCATGTGTGAGACGCCATCTACGGACGCAATCTAATCCCCCCCTCCCCCCCCCTGGAAAATATGGAATTTCCAGTGTTTCATTCCCAAGACACGATTTATTCACCATTGCTGCACCTTGGATACTGTAATCAGATAGCATTTACGCACCGGAAATAGGTTCAATTTATGCCTTATGGCATCAAATGAGGTGTTGACAGCAAATTCACAGTGATAATAAACACCTACCCACTCTACTGTATTCACCAGATGAATTTACTGACTAATTTCATAGTGTAAAATAGAAAAACTAAATGCTAAAACATTGCACAGGTTTCCAGAGTTAACATTGCTCTCCAGATTTACGTGTTTTTTTTATTAAATTCTTCAATCACAAGCAGCCAAAGCAGCTCGTGCGTGAGATAAATAATACTGCGCGTGTGAGCATGAGAAAATATGCTGAGGCGTGTGTCACACACGTAATGCGTGAGACTTGGTAGGTATGAATAAGTATACTAGACAGGGCAGCAGATCAGGCCCGTAACTAGGATTCTGAGACAACCGAGTCGAGCACTGAAGGTGCGAGCCATCAAGAGGGGTCTGGGGGCTTCCCCCCTCAGAAAATTTTGGATTTCCTGAAGCTCAGATATTAAGCTATATTTCTAGCATTTTGAGGAGTGTTCCAGCAAGAAATTAACCTTATAAACAGTGACACAATTACTGCAATTTTACAGTCTCCCAAATGTAATCCAGTCCCAATAAGGCAACATGATGTGATGATGCAGTAATGAAACTGTGTATGGTATAGTATTATCATTCACCACACTTCAAATTCTACAGTACAGTACTTTATCACATGTACTGGGGTACTTGATATCGACGCATTGTGGTCTCTTTGGAGTATCTTTGCTTGAAAAAACTAAACTAGAATTTCATCCTAAAATGCCATTTCATGCCTTGTTCCACAAGTAAATTATTTCAGTCATGGTTTAGGTTTCTGGCGATGTTTAAATTTCAGTCCCCAAATTCTGGCCTACCGAGTCAGTTGACTCGTTTGACTCATAGCTAGTTACGGGTCTGCAGATGATGGTCAAATTCAGAAATGTTAACAACTTAACATAATTTTCTCACTTTGACATATTATAATTGCTGGTTGACCACCTACTACAGGTACTTCTTAGGGACCTCACTGGGGAGGGGGGACAAAATTGCCGACTGGAGGGGCCAGTAAGAGGTCTGGGGGGGGGGGGACATGTTCCCCCTAGTCTATACGTTAAAAGAGGCCCTGATCGAACATCGATTTAATCGATTATCTACCATTAGTATTATTATTAAAATATTTGATGTTGAAATATTGAAATGTGATTAATTGTTAGGTTTTTATCGTCTGTTTCTACACTACCTTTGCTAATCTTTGTTTGTTAATAGCACCAATACCTCCAGGACCACGTCTCATTGTCTTGCCGGGTTTTTATTTCATGACACACTGAAATCTTGAAATATATTTTTATACATGTTTTTTTTTTAAACTTTTTGTAATTTTGTTTATGATAGGGATATTTGGGATATTAAAGTGGTAAGCGGGACTATTTGGAATATTCTTGGACACGATTCGGGAGTCAATCAAGAATATTATTTACTACTTGGTTTCAAACACGAAGAAAACATATTTAAAACTCAATATAGTTAAAACAAGACAAGTTTTACAAGATACCTTTGTTCAATGTTTATTTTACAAAAAAACTTTTGTCTTGTTGCATGTGGCCTTTGGATGTTTGATTTGATTGATAACCCTAAAACGACCCTCTATGTCCTACGATGCCACATTGCCACATTGTATTGTTGGTTCAAGATGGCGGATGATTTACACGCGAAGGGCAAAGATCTTAAAGATTTAAAGGTATGTTTCACTGTTTTGCGTCGAGATATTTACATCTTTATCACAGAATATGAACGAAATTATAATTTCTGTTTACTTAACTGCATAGTAGAAGTGTGAAGTTATTGATTATTTAAAAATCTGAATTATATCATATTATTTCCTACCCAACACTCCAACAGGCAACAGGCCATTTATATGATTCATGAACACGTTCCAATTTGAATTTGGAAAGCAAACTTGTGTTTAGGCCAGAGCAAACAACATATCAAACTCTATTATAAAACAGGATTATGAAAATGTAACAGACTCTCACATCTACAAAATGGTCAAAATATCCAATAAACCACAAAAATGGGCTACATTCCAATGTTAATGGCTGTGCCCCTGTATGGAATGAGACTTTTTTGTGTGCCAGATATGTGCACCAAATACTAGTAAATATGTTGCTGTTACAGAGCGTTGACATTCCATACTGGGCTGTGCCATTGTGGAACTGGCCCAGACTGGAAACTTTGCAGTGCACATGGACGATCTTCCATGCGCACACAAAAATTCTTGTGTGCAAATTCTATCTTCAGCAAATGTCAAGTGTGCACTTGGCCTGTGAAAGATAACTTAGGTATATATTAAAGCGTTACGTGCACAAAGTTAAGGCCTAAAAAAATACCTTCCCGACCGACCCTTTTATTTTTTCAACACAATTGACCGTACGACCCTATTTTCTCCAGGTGGTTGCGGGCTGCTGCCAAAATGGCATCTGTTGTCACACTAATTATGGAAAAAAACCTACCGACCCTAATTTTTTCGCGATATGAAACCGGAACCACAGGTATTTTTTTAGGCCTAAGTGTTGGGGGTGCAAAATTTTGTAAAATAAAATTTGTCTGTTCGCATTTGTTTCAGGTGGTGGAATTGAAAAAAGAATTGCAAGAAAGAGGCTTGAGCATATCAGGGAACAAAAGTGACTTAATAGCTCGTCTTGAAGAATATATCTTAAAGCAGGGTATGGTAGAGATATATGCTGTGCTGAGTGGTTATATTACTACCTTAAAAAATAAGCAGAAACTCGACGTTTCAAGCGAAGGCCCTTTGTCAAGAGAAACCACGCTACTAACTCTTGATGAAGGGCCTTCGCTCGAAACGTCGAGTTTCTGCTTATTTTTTAAGGTAGTAATATAACCACTCAGCACAGCATTTTTACATTGGTACTACCTACACTGGTACAGACAGTTTTAGTAGAGATATATGCCTCCATATTAAATTGTTCAAAGCAAACTTGTGCTATGCCCAGGCAAACAACAGTTGGGAGGACTTAAGATATTCTAACATGAATGGCTAGAAAAGAAAATCTCACACCATTCCTCCAAGCAAGCTGTATTGTAAATCCACACCGGAGACCTTCAAAGTTTTGTGCACAGATTTCCAGCTGGTAGTTTGCAACTCTTAAAAAAGTGTAAAATGTTATTTCTCAAACTCATTAATAATACAAGCACAAAGAAGGAAATGAGCAGCATATTATTGACACATTAATAAACACCACAAATCATGTGGCCCAGTTTCTGTTAAATTACTTTATTCAAGCTGGTCAAGCTTTTCAAAAAGCTTAGAGTGCCACTAACATGAAAAAACGTTAACCTCTTATGTAAAATTGAGGAAATTTCACAATGGTAAAGTAACTTTTTCAAATGATTTTCGTTCTTCACCTTCTCTTTGAGACATGAAATACAATTAATAGGTGCATCATCCTGACATCCTCAGACAAATTGAAACTTAGATTTTCAACAATAATTTATTACTCTTGAGAATGAATAATATATTAGTGTCACACAAACTTTCAAATCATTAGTATTGCCTAACACACAAACTGAAATATCTCAGAAACAAAACCTTCAAAATAAGTTACAGTACTTTATACTACAAAGTAAGTTTAAAAAAAATATTAATGCCCAGTAGAAAATACGTAAAAGAGCCATAATATAACAAAATTATAGTTCAAAATATTTATTAGAAAGCTAACATTTCATCTTTAACAAACTCAAACCCTCTCTCAACTTACAAGGCAGTTTGGTCCCTCTACTTCTACTCTGATCCATTCCTCTTTCTACTTTTGTAATATAATATCCTGTTAATTAATAGCTGTAATTTATTCATATTTCTATGTTTTCCACTTTGTACTATGTCATTGCTCTGAAGATGTCTTAAGTTAACTCATGAGAATACTTTCTCGAATGAGGAGTTTGTATGGAGAAGAGCAATAAGAAATAATCTTAAAATCATTAAGAGAGGCAGTGTGGCCAGTGCTATCAAGATGGAACTTGGTAGCACCACGATTTTCAACACACACTCTGGTGTTTCCATTAATAATAGACCCCTTGTGTATAACATATTTGTTCCTACTCTATGTTGTTCAGGAGATGATCAGGAAGAGATAGAAGTTGAAGTAGGTGTATTTGACAGTGAGATTGAGAATATTGGAGGAGATCTTGAACAAGAAATAAGTGAAGATACATTCGATGAACATGACAGTGGAACTGACTCTAAGAATGAACAATCAGATGAGAAGGTGTGTGCTATCACAACCAGCAACCATGAATAGTTCACATTCTTAGTGTATATTGACATTTGACTTGACATGTAACTCTCAGCATGGCATCTCTGAGAAGGTTTGCTGATACAGGGTTCTTCTTCCCCGGACCATGTGAGTACTGGGCATCTACAGACTACAGCACTATGGGCATGCCCAACCCCCACCGACAGCTTTAGAAATTTTGATGGTCTGGACCATCTGGTCTCAAAATAAATACTTATTGCTATTTCTTAAATTTTGTGCTCCATAGTACTATAAAGTAGCTTGAAGCATGACATCAATAAAAACATTACAAAGTGTTTTGTGCCATTCATCAGACATCTTGCTTTATAATTAGATAATTTATTTATCCAAATCACAAACAACTAATATTCTGTGCATGAATTTCATATTGTACTACTGTTTAATGTGCTACTGCATTGAATTTCATATTGTGCTACTGTTTAACACACTGAGTGGCAGCACTCTCCCCCTGACGAGTAAAATTGTCTGGCATTAGACAGAGTAAAATAACAAAGTACTGTAGGTGCATCTCAGTCTGGGCACATTGCCACTTAAATAACAGAATTCATCAATTGAAAGATAAAAAGACAGTACAAAATTACAGAAAATAACCAAATATAATATTTGTGTTTTTGCATGGCATATTTGAAAATTTTCAAGTGCTGGGCACTGCTGCCTGGTGCCACCCACAGAATCATGCTGACATTACAAATATTAGGTTTTAAAGTGAAGTTTTATGATATTGTGCTTAATTTTAAATAAAGTATAGTTTCTGGCCTTGCTCATTGTATGCAGCAGGACAGTGGTAGCCTGCGAGCAGGCTCTACACTGTGTAAATACGAACAACCTGTTCCTGGTTGATATTGACAGGCTTGGAGTCCTTGAACAATGTTGTACAGCTGCGCCCTCAGAACAAGTTGTTAAAGGGTAATGGCAATAAAAAATTTTATTACTTTATCTGAAAGAGCATGAAAAAATAAGCCGATTGGCCATTTACTGCTCTATTCTATCTCATCTGGTTCCGAAGTTATACGCAAAAATGTGCAAAATATAAATTGCTGATTCAGCACAACGTGTGACGTCATTGGTAGGGTAAGTATGTTAAATGAATAGTAAACTGAAGCATAGCTCAGTTATTATTGGCTCAAATCAAATGACATTTTGCATACAGATAGTACATGATGAGACGCATGGGAAAATACTTCTAATTTTGTTGTCAAGGCAACGCAGTCGTTCCCAGGCCCCTTACACTGATTTTGAATAACTAGTTGCATTTATCTATGTGTATGTCATTTTCGAATTATTATTATGCAAGTAAACTTTTGGCATGTATAGGTATGCTACACATACTTCTGACATTATTTTATTCTTATAAGTACCATGAATAAAGCTGTTTTATAAAATTGGCGCAAGGGGCCTGGGAACGACATTGTTACCTTGGCAACAAAATTAGAAGTGTTTTTCAATGCGTCTCATCATGTACAATCAGTATCCAAAATTTCATTTGATTTGGGCCCATAATAACTGAGCTATGCTTCAGTTTAGTATTCATTAAACATACTTACCCTACCAATGACGTCACACGTTGTGCTGAATCAGCAATTTATATTTTGCACATTTTTGCGTATAACTTCGGAACCACATGAGACAGAATAGAGCAGTAAACGGCCAATCGGCTTATTTTTCCATGCTCTTTCAGATAAAGCAATAAAAACTTTTATTGCCATTACTGTATAAAAATTTTGGCAACACTTTTTTAACATTCTATCAACTTTAAAACAGCTTCTTACACCGGACTATTTTATTTGTTAACACTGGCTCGGCAAAATCCCCAACTTTCGCTGTGGAAACACGCGTACTTTGCACAGATATCACGTGAAACGACCAACATGTAAAAATTGCAGGCATTCGTGCTGTTAACCCTAGTTCACACTTAGCAATTTTGTCGCCGATTTTTCTTCTGGAAGATTCAGGTGCATGAATGACAAGCAGAAGATACTTTTGCTTACGAATTGACTCATGCGCATCTGTCCGGAAGAGAAAATCGCCTACAAAACCGTTAGTATATATGAACCAGCGATTTGAAATGCAAATTTAACTTGCCAGTTTTGTTCTGTTATATCAGTAATCAAGAAAAAAATGTGTTTAGATTCCGTATCAGACTTTGTTTTCTTCACAAAATCTTTAACTGTTTTGGTTTCTGTGATGTTTAGACGGCATTCAAACCCTCCGTTGCAAAGATTATTTTGCGTGAATTTCAACGGTGTTTGTCGTTTCAAATTAAGGGGGGGGGGGTAAATACTTGCCACTCAGTTAATTGCCGTAAACAACCTAAGTGACTTTCGTCATATATATCCTACAATGATTACTGCTGTTTGACGAACGTTATATTACGTATATATATATATATATATATATATATATATATATATATATATATATATATATATATATATATATATATATATATATATATATATATATATACCGAAGTGAAGGAGCGTAATAGTACAATCTGTATATATTTATATATAGAGATATTAATGTTCAAAATTGGGAGCATATTTTGGGATGTATCTAAAATTAGCGAAAATCGGCATATCAAATATTAACTTCAGCGTTTGTTTGCTTGATGACATATCAGGTTAACTTGTATTTCAGCGAATTGTCGTTAGGGTTTGTAAGGGATATGGCGTAGATTTAGACTTCTTACATGTAAGCTAAGTCTTAGCTCATTGTTTCCTGAAATATGAACGTACGAAATTATGCAAGTATTTAATAGGTCTTTACAAACTTTACAAATTTATAAGGTACATGAAAGACCATGCAAGGCAGGCGTTAAATTTTTCTTAGCCTAATTTTTTATGTTTTTCATGGGTTCAAAACAGAGTTGATTATTTCTCGGTTAGAGCAGGATGAATATTATTCTGCAATGAAGGAAATAATATTGCTTTTTGCAAATACACTATTACACATCACAGTATCAACGCTACTATTTTGTTACGTTTTGTTCCAAAAATGTTGGATGTCTCCAGGGAGTTGCATGCTTAATTGTTATGTCTTATGGAGTTGTATGGTTTGATTGTGTTTCATTCTCAGTTTATTGTGAACTTAAAAAGATTTAAGAAAAGGCAAATGAGTTTGAGTGTTCTTAACAAGATTTCAGAACATTGCAGAAGTTAGAAGAGCTTCACAATTCCATTGTGACAGCATGCCCTAATTCAGAACTACGAACGATCCATGACGATCCTTCGCGATGCAGTGGTCTCATGAAATAAGGAAACGTATTCGTGCTAGGAACACACACAGATTTCGGACGAATAAATATTGCTTGTATTTTGTAGATAATAATACAGACTTTGTTTCATAATAAACAATTTGTCAAGTGTCATTTATTTACTGGTAATCGTGCATGTTTCAGTCGGGCAAATCTTGATTAATATTTGATACGCCGTTTTTTGCATATTTCAGACACATCCAGAAATATGCTCCCGATTTTAAACATTAATATCTCCGTGGATTTTTAAGTGAAATACAACTGTAATATATCAAAATCTAAGTTAATCCTTCCTCTATTTGATGCAGGTTATTTCTCTTTAAAAGGTTTACTTGTTTAGAAGTTATTACGAATCAAACCGGAGTACTTTTTTTTGGGACACCCGGGGAGAT
>CACRXK020017463.1:0-10174 GCA_902702795.2 Paramuricea clavata
ATAATCGCAACGTTATTCCTAACGTTTATATTACGTTTTTCGGAGTTCACAAAATAACTTTCCAACAACGTTAAACGTCCAACGTTGTATATACGTTGCTGGTCTAACGTTGCAGCACAACGTTGATCTAATGTTGCAGCATAACGTTAAGCCAACGTAAAGTCGCAACGTTATACTATTAACGTTGTCTGCACGTTTTTCGTGGGACGTCGCTTGAACGTTGTGGGAACGTAAAACGCTACGTAATACCCAACGTTGGTGCTACGTTTTTAGGAGTTCACAAAAAAACGTTACCACAACCAAAAATTATAACGTAGTCCGGACGTTCGGCGAACGTTCAGATAACGTTGCGACAACGTGATTGTGTTAGCTGGGTAGTCTGCTTTTCTAAATGGATACATGAAATCACCTATAGCTTATTTTAAATTTTTTGGGGCCAGGTTTGTGAAGTAATTTACCCGCCAAAAAGTAGCAGTTCCAAAAACAAAAAAGCACACGATTTGTAAGAATGCATGATATGTTCTATGTTCATGGGATAGTACAAACAGGATGAAAAGTAAAGAAATTGAAGCCTACTGGCGCTTTTGCATGCATTTTGACAGGCATGCAAAAACATGTGGGGGTGACGTTCTCTAAGGTTCCAGCACATTACTCTGATCCAGGAAATCCCGGCCACTACATGAACGTGTTCATGCAAGACTCAGACTATACGCTGAATGAAGGACAACAACAACCTGTTGATAATTTCGCCCCTAAAGCCAATCTAAAATGGTTTTTTTAAAGACGGTGCCATTTCATCTGGCGCTAGTGAGGTGAAAGAAGCAGCAGATCGGTAGTTTTGCTGAGAAAAAGTACATGCTTGAGTATATCAGACATCTTGAGGAACTGCAAATTGTATCTATGATAAGAGAGAATTCCGGATTGTACTCCTTCGATTCCGAATTCTTGGGAGGGGGGGGGGAGGGCATTGAAAATTTTAAAAATTTGAAAGGGGCGGCCTCGAAAATTTACCAATAATCTCAACAGGGGCCCTGTAAAATATGAGCTTTTTCATGACATCTTCATTTCCCCCCCTCGGCATAATAAATGTACTTTCCCTGAGCACCGAGGGCCGTAGGCACGAGGGATGTATATGACTAAATATCGACGCTCGAGGTGTTTAACTAACTTATTTCATGATCCTGGAGGTTTTATTCACAAAACAGCTCTTACGCTTGTGGGACGTAACACAAGGTTGAGTATGCGCACTATATACGCTTTAATGTGGTTAAGCATGCGCAATCTTACTAATAAATGTGACCCTCTTTGGGAAAACATACGTTAACGTTTTTCCGTTAAAACGGCCAAAAAAACGGATTGCAAACGGATAGAGAACGGTTTGTATAAACCGTTTTCACGGTCTTCCAAAACGTTAAAACGGTGCCATGATATTTTTTAACGCTTTCGAGAAACCGTTTTCACGGTTAAAGGTTACCGTTTAAACGGATGGAAGAAGCCGTTTTCACGGATAGTGGCATCCGTTTTAACGGATGAAGCCACCAGTAGTTTAAACGGATGAAGGAATCCGTTTTAACGAATAGAGGAAAGTGTGCGTTTAACGAATAGCCGTTAAACGGTTTGAGGGATTAAAATAATTCAGCAGCTGTGAGTTGTGGAGAAGCATTAGTCAGTGTACATGTTTTTATATGCGATACACTAGGGGAATTAAGTTAGTGAATGTAATAAATTTTTATATGATGCACCGAATCCAGTTGCTGTTGAAATATTTTAACTGTAGAGTGTAGTGTATTATATATATATTCCCGCACATGCAGGCTAACCCATGCCGATATTGATGTTGTATGTGATGTTATATTGTGCAATTAAGTTGTCTGCATCCTCTCGCTTATTACATCCATATAGCTACTTTGTTTTGAAGCTGTCGCGCAGCTTAGTTCAATGAATCTTTACGCCGCAAAACCTATTAACTTAAAATTTCCTCTTGGCAGCAAACACTTATACATTTTTACCTTATTATCGCTTCTAGCCTAATTGTGTTAACACATCTTATCTTGACACTAATCTTAATTAATTGCTTTTCTTCCTCACAATAACTTATTCGCTTGACGCTCTCGTCAGCTATGGCCTATATGTCATTGTAATGATGACTTTTCGTTGTTTAGTGAAATTATATCATGTGAAAATTTATTAATGTTTGAGTATTTTCTCGCGAACTCGCAAACGTTTCATTTTGCAAGCAATGAACAACACCGGAACAGCCTGGTGTGTAGATTTTATGCTGAAAACCTGTAGTTTCATACGCACGCAAGTTTCTCATTGAAGTCATGTTTATAATTTGTAAAGCAAATGGCTTACGATAAAACGCTCTATACCGATCAGTCAATGGAAATATGCATATGAAAACAGTATTGAATAAGGAAAACATTTAGCACGTCATGGTGTTTGCTGCACGAATGTAGGCTAAGTGTAAAAAATTAATTTCCGCAGTAACTTGTTCACCTTCCATGACGGTTATTTAGAGTTAATGATTTCAATGTGACGAATTTACAATTGTAACTAATCTAATTAATGTCACTTTTTATGACGTGTAATGCAGTTGTTTCCTATCACGCTGCACGACACTGCACTGATATAACATGAAAAGATGCCAATAAGGCAACATCACACTTCATATTATTTATTTCAGTCATATTGTTGCTCTATAGCTAGTCATTAATGCTAGGCTGCTTAATGAATGCCTATGTGAAGATATAAGGAAGGGCCAGCCTAAACCTTATAACTATGGAACTAAATGTATAATATTTTGTGATTACAAATATATACAAGGAAGCAAATATTAAAAGCCACATGTTTCTATTAATAGTAGGCCTCTACCCACTTCTTGTAAATGTATTGTATTTTCCGCTTTGCTCATGTAATTTTATTTTAAGCGAATTTTGATAATCAATAGAAAAACATGCATGCACTCTTCTTCTTAATCGTTTCATGTTTAATTTCAATTGGCGACAAGAGGATGCCAGCTGTGCATCAAGTAACCAACTGAGTGACATGCAGTATGCGAACTGCGCATACAGCTATATCCGCACTAAAATAATACGCACATCCATGTGGCTATTACTATAACAAGGAATGGGGAATCGGGGAAAGGAATCGGGGAACGGGGAATGGGGAATGGGGAATGCTAAAACCCGGAATACTAAAATGGGGAATCTCTAAAACCCGGAATACTAAAAGCCGGAATCTCTAAAACCCGGAATACTAAAAGCCGGAATCTCTAAACCCCGAAATACTAAAATGGGGAATCTCTAAAAGCCGGAATACTAAAAGCGGAATCTCTAAAACTCGGAATACTAAAATGGGGAATCTCTAAACCCCGGAATACTAAAAGCCGGAATCTCTAAAACCCGGAATACTAAAAGCCGGAATCTCTAAAACCCGGAATACTAAAATGGGGAATCTCTAAAACCCGGAATACTAAAAGCCGGAATCTCTAAAACCCGGAATACTAAAATGGCGAATCTCTAAAACCCGGAATACTAAAATGGGGAATCTCTAAAACCCGGAATACTAAAATGGGGAATCTCTAAAACCCGGAATACTAAAATGGGAATCTCTAAAAGCCGGAATACTAAAATGGGGAATCTCTAAAACCCGGAATACTAAAAGCCGGAATCTCTAAAACCCGGAATACTAAAATGGGGAATCTCTAAAACCCGGAATACTAAAATGGGGAATCTCTAAAAGCCGGAATACTAAAAGCTGGAATTTCTAAAACCGGAATACTAAAATGCGGAATCTCTAAAACCCGGAATACTAAAAGCCGGAATCTCTAAAACCCGGAATACTAAAATGGGAATCTCTAAAACCCGGAATACTAAAATGGGGAATCTCTAAAACACGGATTACTAAAAGCCGGAATCTCTAAAACCCGGAATGCTAAAATGGGGAATCTCTAAAACCCGGAATACTAAAAGCCGGAATCTCTAAAACCCGGAATACTAAAATGGGGAATCTCTAAAACCCGGAATACTAAAATGGGGAATCTCTAAAACCCGGAATACTAAAATGGGAATCTCTAAAAGCCGGAATACTAAAATGGGGAATCTCTAAAACCCGGAATACTAAAAGCCGGAATCTCTAAAACCCGGAATACTAAAATGGGGAATCTCTAAAACCCGGAATACTAAAAGCCGGAATCTCTAAAAACCGGAATACTAAAATGGGGAATCTCTAAAACCCGGAATACTAAAATGGGGAATCTCTAAAACCCGGAATACTAAAAGCCGGAATCTCTAAAACCCGGAATACTAAAATGGGGAATCTCTAAAGCCCGGAATACTAAAATGGGGAATCTCTAAAACCCGGAATACTAAAATGGGGAATCTCTAAAACCGGGAATACTAAAAGCAGGAATCTCTAAAACCCGGAATACTAAAATGGGGAATCTCTAAAACCCGGAATACTAAAATGGGGAATCTCTTAAACCCGGAATACTAAAAGCCGGAATCTCTAAAACCCGGAATACTAAAATGGGGAATCTCTAAAACCCGGAATACTAAAATGGGAATCTCTAAAACCCGGAATACTAAAATGGGGAATCTCTAAAACCCGGAATACTAAAATGGGGAATCTCTAAAACCCGGAATACTAAAAGCCGGAATCTCTAAAAACCGGAATACTAAAATGGGGAATCTCTAAAAACCGGAATACTAAAATGGGAAATCTCTAAAACCCGGACTACTAAAATGGGGAATCTCTAAAAACAGGAATACTAAAATGGGGAATCTCTAAAACCCGGAATACTAAAATGGGAAATCTCTAAAACCCAGAATACTAAAATGGGGAATCTCTAAAACCCGGAATACTAAAAGCCGGAATCTCTAAAACCCGGAATACTAAAAGCCGGAATCTCTAAAACCCGGAATACTAAAATGGGGAATCTCTAAAAACCGGAATACTAAAATGGGGAATCTCTAAAACCCGGAATACTAAAATGGGGAATCTCTAAAACCCGGACTACTAAAATGGGGAATCTCTAAAAACCGGAATACTAAAATGGGGAATCTCTAAAACCCGGAATACTAAAATGGGGAATCTCTAAAACCCGGAATACTAAAAACCGGAATCTCTAAAACCCGGAATACTAAAATGGGGAATTTCTAAAACCCGGAATACTAAAATGGGGAATCTCTAAAATGGGGAATCTCTAAAACCCGGAATACTAAAAGCCGGAATCTCTAAAACCCGGAATACTAAAATGGGAAATCTCTAAAACCCGGAATACTAAAATGGGGAATCTCTAAAACCCGGAATACTAAAATGGGGAATCTCTAAAACCCGGAATACTAAAATGGGGAATTATACTATCGGTGGATCAAAAATCAATTCTACAAGCGCGGCCAAGACTTGATTCTAATCTTAACCTATACAAGAACCAGTGGTGGCGCCAGAAATTTCCCGACGGAGGGGCTATGTTCCCCGACGGGGGAGCTATGCAAATTTTTTCATGGTTAAGCGTGCAATATATACTAACATATTTTATGTACTTAAAACATACAATTGAGCCAGCATGATGCGTTCTTTATAAAATGTACGGATCAGTATATTACGGAACTCATCGAACTGTGGAAATGCATCAAAAATTCGTATCGCCACGTCACTCCCACAAACGTCTTCGACCACACATACATATTTTTGCATGTTTACAATTCTAATTTTAAACAGCCAATCAACGTTTAATTGTAATTGTTACCATGAACCGGATTGGCTGTTTAAAATTAGAATTGTAAACATGCAAAAATCTATAGGTGCGGCCGTAGACGTTTGTGTGAGTGGCGGCGATACACGGCTTTACTCTGACGAGTATCAGGCTTATCCAGCTCAATAGTTACGGGTGCCTGACGACTAGACACGTGAAGATCTTTGTGTTTAGATTTTGTGTGTTTCCCGACTTAGTTGTTTTGAAAAAGCTAATGACAACTGCGCAACAAACTTTAAAGCATACGGCCTTTGCCATAAAGAATATGTATACTAACCAGCATTGGGGATGATTGCCGGTTCACGTAAAAATATTCTGCAGAATACTTATTTCATGTAGAAAGTCGTCGATGTCCTCTTGAGTGCGCCAAGCGAGATATACTAAGATATCTTTACTGTATATATAAGTTATTTACATAAAATGCACAAGTGTACGTTGGGTATCGTTCCATGTTTCACGCACCAGTATAGGTTAGGGTTAGGGGTTAGGGTCAAAGGTTAGGTTTAAGGTTAGGATTAGGGTGTGTATATATGTATATGGATATATTCAGTTGACTTTACAGTACACTATAATATCCATTACATAACTATATTGGTGTGCGAAACATGAAACGATTACCTGTACGCTTATATATGCTATGCGAAAGTTACATTTAGAATACGAGGAAATTATAATGTTGTCATTTAGCGTACTGTATTTGTGTATTGATGACTAAAGTTGCTAAACAGTTTTGTCCGCATGCTGCAATACCCATGCATATTGCATGTACAATACCATTGTGTCAGCAGAATGAATACCTATGCATGTGCAATACCATTGCGTCAGCAGAATGTTCGGAATGTCTGGTACGTAAGCGAACTTGCATAACACGTGTACTATGTTAAGAAATGTGCATAACTACGCACTACAACCTCGTACCCAGGGCGTGCGAAGGTAAGACCCGGGGTACGAGATTGCTACACACTACAGTCGCACCTTGCTAGGGAGAACGAGCATGGCGACAAGATCGTGCTTTTCGAAATTCCTTCAAATTTTTTCTCAGTTTTCCCCGACGAATCTATTAATTTTCCCGGACAGGGGGGCTAGGGCTCCCCGACAGGGGGGCTGTAGCCCCCCTAGCCCCTCCTTGGCGCCACCACTGACAAGAACATATATTAATAAGACTTGCAGAGCTTCATTCTTTCATCTAAATAACATAAGGCGCATCAGGAAATATTTATCTAAAGAATCGACGCAAACACTATATCGGTTCAAGCATTTATTATCGGACGCCTGGAAGTTGCCTGGACTACTGCAATAGCCTCCTTTATGGCCTACCCTCAATTGATCTGGACAAACTACAGCGTGCACATAGCACATGCAGAGCAGTCTGCTGCGAGAATAATCTGAAGATTTGACCACATAACTCCTGTGTTATATACCCTGCATTGGCTGCCTATCAGATACCGCGTTACTAAAATACTTATTCTTATACTTTTAAAGCGATTCACGGCCTTGCGCTTGAATATATTTGTATAGTTTAATTAGCATCAGGGACCAATTAAGATACAGTCTTCGATCTAACAGTGGGATATATATTATTTCAAAAACTCATTAATAATTCATGAGGAAAACACAAAGAGAAATCATAAGCGTGGCGTGTCTTTATATGTGATAAAACACGCTTCAAATTTCAACTTATATTTTCTCAGCTAATCAACAAAGTTATTTTGGAAAATTATTTTGACAATGCCGTGATCTAACTGAGACGTTTTTGAAGCTGTTTAATAAACTCGTAGTTCGTGTTTTATCACATATAAAACACTCATACTCGTTTACTAAACATTAGCGACAGACATCTGCTGTTCCAACATTCTGGAATAAACTACCCGTACATATCCGTAACATTAATGATTTTACAGGTTTTAAGAACATTTTGAAGACTCCCTTTTTTGAGATTGCGTTTAACGTTTAACTAAATTAAATTAGGCCTAATCAGGTTTTATATATGTGTAAATAAGTTAGTAAATAGCAAGTAAATAGGAGTCCATATCAATTCCTGTGAAGCGCATTTGATCATATTTACATGCTAATTTGCGCTATATAAGTTTTAATTATTATTATTTTATTACTGTAAAAAAATGAATTGATGTTTTTGCTAGAATTTATCCTTTTCACACTGCCCTAAAACGACGCGATTGAGTTAACATGGCTGAATGGAAAATGTCGATCTAGATTTAAAATATTAAAAAAAACTGAAAGTGGCTGAACTTGTAATGGCGCTAGTGTATTCATCTTTTTAGTTGGTATATACATGCATATTAAGGTTACTCCAATTACTCACATGATGGAAACTCATTTCACCAAAATGCTCACCGCGCGCTCAATTTTCAAGTTTTCCCCTTCAAATTTTGCATGCATAATGATAAATCATTGCTGTAGCTAAAGATTTGCCAAAAAATCTACACCTTTAAAAACTGTACTTGCTACGGGTTGCTTTTGAAAATATGACGGCCTTTGCGCCACGAGATTAGAACGCTTCTGATTTACCTCAAAGGCTTCCGAAACATAATATTTCCCATCTCAAATGATCAAAGAACAAAACGGGGTTCGCGTTTTTTGACAGGTATTATATTTGCTTTGATATAAAGCAGAGAAGTTGACTCATCTAAATTTTGGGAGAACGGCAGAATAGATGCCTATAACTTGAAAAGTATGGCACTAAATAAAAAACGCGAACACGGTTTTGCTGCTGTACTATTGTTCAACATTGTGGCAAAGTTTTGAGAGAATCGGATAAAACGTGCGCGTTTCTAAACAATTTTTGTGGGGACAATCTGAGAATATTTCAATCTCCGTAAAAGACGATATTAGGTTTGGCGGGGTTTTTCCGCTCTCTGTTAATATCACTTCGAACTACAATCGGATTAAAATTAGTAAAGTGTGTTTTGGCAAGGGTTTTCGGTGTCATTCACTCATCATCAGTTTATCACAAACCGTACATGCGAAATGTAAAAAGGGATAGTTATACAGACCGATCTAAATCGGCCAAACGAAAATACAGTTGAAGATCTGTCGTGAACCACGAAGACACAAGCGAGGTTGAAGGTCACACATCCGGAATCGAGTATCACATCAAGCCACATATTGTCAATTACAATTACAACTTTCGCGGCAAAGGAATCAGTGGTTATAACATTTTTTGTTATATTTCGGACGCATTTTAATATTTTGGAGAAAAACTTCCGGCAATCGATAGATCTCCAGTCCCTGAATATAAATCAATAAAAATGTAAAAAATGATGACATCAGTGTTTTCATCATATAATGTAACCTTAAATATGTTCGATATAAGATATATATTAAAGTTCTTTGTATGTTTGTATGGCGATAAAACATATAATAGTTTTGTTTGTGGAAACACCACGTAAATTTATTACTGAAGATCCGGGTAATAATAATAATTTATTGCTGAAGATCCGGGCTTACGGATCGAAAGCTTTGCAGTAATAAATTTATGTGGTGTTTCCACAAACAAAACTATTACAAAGATATATATTATATAACTAATTAAATTGGCTAAAAATTATATTATAATGACAGTTTTCCTTTTGTAATCCTTGATCAAAGCAAGAAGTTGCGAGAATTATTTCGTAACAAATGACGTTGGATTTGTATAAATTAAATGCATGGTTATATTGAATTCGCGTAAAAGCTAGCTGGTTGTGTTGTGACCACATATGGTATTCCGGCTTTTAGTATTCCGGGTTTTAGAGATTCCCCATTTTAGTATTCCGGGTTTTAGAGATTCCGGCTTTTAGTATTCCGGGTTTTAGAGATTCCCCATTTTAGTATTCCGGGTTTTAGAGATTCTGGCTTTTAGTATTCCGGGTTTTAGAGATTCCGGCTTTTAGTATTCCGGGTTTTAGAGATTCCTGCTTTTAGTATTCCGGATTTTAGAGATTCCCCATTTTAGTATTCCGGGTTTTAGAGATTCCGGCTTTTAGTATTCCGGTTTTTAGAGATTCCCCATTTTAGTATTCCGGGTTTTAGAGATTCCGGCTTTTAGTATTCCTGGTTTTAGAGATTCTCCATTTTAGTATTCCGGGTTTTAGAGATTCCGGCTTTTAGTATTCCTGGTTTTAGAAATTCCCCATTTTAGTATTCCGGGTTTTAGAGATTCCCCATTTTAGTATTCCGGGTTTTAGAGATTCCCCATATTAGTATTTCTGGTTTTAGAGATTCCGGCTTTTATTATTCCGGGTTTTAGAGATTCCCCATTTTAGTATTCCGGGTTTTAGAGATTCCGGCTTTTAGTATTCCGGGTTTTAGAGATTCCCCATTTTAGTATTCCGGGTTTTAGCATTCCCCATTCCCCATTCCCCGTTCCCCGATTCCTTTCCCCGATTCCCCATTCCTTGTTATAGTAATAGCCAA
>CACRXK020017464.1:0-10607 GCA_902702795.2 Paramuricea clavata
TTGCTCATTACTTTGGTTATCAGGAGGTTATCAACGGCTATGCTCTTCATTAATTATAATGATTAATGTCTAATGGATTGATGGTTATTGGTTTATATGTCCTTGAAGAATATTGGAATCTGTTACTAGTCCGCTTGAAACATTCTCTATCCTAAAAGAAAAAATTTTCAACCCAGAATACAATACTGACAAAAAACACAGTGGAAATTTGATGGAACACCAGATACTATTACATAAATATATACTTATTAATATATCACCTCATTATTTCACAATGATACTTATTACTTATCCAAAGCCTTCTGGGAACCAGATGCAAGTTAGTGTATACTATTTGTACATTTGAAGTAGAACTGTATACGATCTATAATTAATATATACTGTAGATTAAACCGTGATTAAACCAAGTATAATTAATTTAAAGCACAGGAAATATATTTTTCATTTCTGCTTTGTATGTACAGTATCATGTTACCCATTGCCAAAATGCAAGATTATATAATACTGAGGTCCTAATACCTCATCAACTTCCTACATCACCCCCAAGCAATGGCTATCTTTAAAAGCAGGAATGGGGAATCTGGGAACGAAACGGGGAATGGAATGGGGAATGGGAAAAACAGGAACGCGAAAAGCCGGAATCGTTAAAAATAGGAACGCGAAAAGCCGTAATCTTTAAAAACAGGAACGCGAAAAGCCGGAATCGTTAAAAACAGGAACGCTAAAAGCCGGAATCTTTAAAAACAGGAACGGGAGAAGCCGGAATATTTAAAAACAGGAACGCAAAAAGCCGTCTTTAAAAACAGGAACACGAAAAGTATGATTTTAATAAGTGTGAAATATTAGTGAAGTCAGTCTGAATTAGTGAATATATATCTTAAATATTTCAATTTCCCAATACTCGGATAATGTAGTGCTTTGTTGCTTTTAAATGCTGCAGAAAGCTGCAGTCAAGCAAGATGTATGGAAATACTACACCTCCAATATTTGAATATTCAGAAACAATTCGCACAAAATCCAACTTGTCATCTAAGTATATATTTAGAAAGCCAAAATTTTAATGATATATTCTAATAAATAATGACTTATAAGATCTGGACTGTGGCCTCAAAGTGGCGGGTTTCGAGTGCTTGCTCGTGAAGTATATCACTGGCCATTATACAGAGTGGTTTGTAGACCGCACCAATATTGCATCAACAGTGCTTTCATAAATTTTCTCCTCAGTCAGTGGAGACTTATACATCCGAATTTCGAAAGCTGGCCACACACAACTGTCAACTTCACAAGAGCAAACGAACAGTGTAGATCTTAAAAGTATTCCAACCCTCACAGTACATCCATATAGGCCTATACAGTATGTGCATATCGCTGATATTAAACAAATGATTATGAAATACAGCGTAAGAAATCTAAACTATGGCACAGTGCAAACAATGTGTTCATGAAATCGTATCTGACTAAGGTTGTTTACCATTTACATGGAAAACCCATCCGGTTTGAAATTGTGCCAATGGTAAGCAAAATGTCGGATAGAAAATCCCATTCGGATTATGCGCTTTTCATTTAGAGTGACTGACCGGAAGGCACTGAAGTATATGGCGTCAGATTTCCGCCAATATTCATGTTGATATTCATGATCAATTCAACATGTTTCCCTATTGAAATGAATTTCGACATTGAACATATCAAATTCAGCATGCCACTTTAATACATCCCTCATTGATGTTAATTTGAATATTGAACATGTCAAATTCAGTAAGCGAAATACAACATTGAAGTATAGATATTGAAGTAATTTTCGATGTTGAAGTTTCAAAACAGGTTGAAAACGCATCACTACATGAATTTGAGAAGTGAATAGTATTGGCCGTTATATAGCAACGCGTTAATTAATTAAATATCCGCCAATATTAATTAACACTTCGTTAAACTTCCCCTTGGCATATTCCTGGAATATATTGGCGGCTACGAACGAGCGGAATCAGTGATGAAAATCATGAAATAGTTGGTACACTGAACATTGAATGAGGATATAATATCGCGATTAGACACCTAGCCTTGGTGACCCAGATTGTGTAGAGGCAATGGCAATACAATTTGACGTTTTAAAGAGATATCTTGTAAATATTAGAATCGACGACATCATGCACTTTGGAATTGCTGGATATAGGGTTTGCAAAAATTTAAACCAATTTGAGCAGCGGCAGCGCTATTCCGCCATGAATAACTTTGCATTTCCAGCACAAGTTTATGCCGTGAAAAACCTTCGCAGGACGTCCTTCGTATGACATACACGAGGGGCAATTGAATTTTTTATAGCAAAGTAAGCAGTATGACTGTATGATGGGTGTACGCGAAATAACTTTGGAGCGGCGAATGAGGTCATTTGGCACGAGTGTGTCAGGTAAGAAAGTTATGGCTTATGCACATCGTACACGGTCAACACAGTGGTTATGCAGCACTGTTATGTTAAGCCCAAGTCGACAAACCTAGGGAAACTGATGTAAATGTAGCCTGCGAACAGGCTCACTGGGAGAAAGGTGAGCCTGCACGGAACCATGCGTTTTATTCAATCATCCCCTTTTCGCATCTGCTAAATGCGAACCAATCAGCGTCGTCTGCGATAAATAAACTGTCAACTGTCAAATTGACGCAAGGCGTGTACATTGTGCAACGAAGAAATACTGAAAGTTAAAATGTATGCATAATGTTATATGAACAATAATACCAAGCATTAGCGGGCCGCACAATATATTACTCGGAAAAATATAGAATTCTTCAAATATTAAATAGATATCAATACACATACAAATATAAAGCCGAATAAAATACTACCATTGGCATTAAATGTACAGTAATACTTGTACTATGTGCGACTGAAAGAACAATGTTCTGAATATTTGAAGCTATTACTAAAATACGGTCACATAGATTTTGATTTGGAATACCGAATACGTCTAAAATTTTACTAACTGTGGTCTAAATAAATGATAAATGAGCATGTATTTATTAATTTCTTCAAAATCACGAGTGTGCCAATAGTGGAAGCCGTATCGACGACGAAATTGTCAGCAGTTTATACAGTAAATAGTACAATGTTTAATGTACGATATATATTTATCTAAATGACATGCCAGCGAGGATCAACAATATAATTATTCGTACATATTTGGGTATCTTTTGTATGCCTTCGCTTGCTGACTTGCTCACTAATGAGAATAATCCGTGAAGCCACGACGATCTCAAAATGTACTATAAATATAGTATACTATAGTCTGATGTCTATCCGAAGACGAAGTTCAGAATACTGTTATAGTTTCGTATATTGGGTTTAAGCGATAGATTCAAGTCATTTATGCTTTGTTATTGCTTTTGGTTTCCATTTCTAGTTTTATTTGTTCGATAGTCTTATAATATATAATATTAAAATGAATAAAGTTCAAATTCTTCAAAATGCTGTTGTTGACATTTGCTATTTTTAGTAATTTTGTCAACGAGTATAAGCCAATCAGAAGCCTGCGTTTCTATACGAACGCCACTACCAAGAAAACCTATAGTTCCGTGCAGGCCCTCTATTCTTCGCGCCGCCCGTAACCCAGGGCCTGTTCGCAGGCTAATGTAAATGTAATCATGCATACATGTAGATCAATTCTTATTGAAACCACAACTTCCTTGTGTGGGGATTGGTGTTAGTGAAAAAATCTAGACACAGACGTCTGAATTGGCGAAGAATCAGGTCATTTGCCGACCTTAAACGAAAACAGGACTGCAAATTTCAGTTTTCAATAAAATTCAAGTTTTCATGAATTAATCCAAAATGCCAAGTTCCTGGACTGACTGCCACCAACCGCCCTGCTGCCACTGACATGAGCTTTTTATATCTGCTCAGCATATTGCATTACTAAGCTAACCTTTTTCTTCCAACGGTAATAAATGAAGTACAGATGAAAGATGTGAATACCTGGGTATTCCCGTTCTCATTCTATGCAGTAGTTCTGTATAAAACTATATGTGCAGTCAATCATATTAAATCCTGATGATAAGACGCTTTAGTATTTTTGCACAAGTGAACATAACAAATCCTACAAGTTGATTGGTCACATTTGACGTATTAAGCTGTTCTATTCACCTACAGGTGAATATAACAAAACCGAAATTTTCAAAATGGCAGCTAGCCGTTTTGTGGACGTTATACGGATGAAGAAACAAGCGAAATTAAAATAAATTCAGTCCCAAAAAAACACAAGAATACTAAAACAATTATTCGCCTCAGGCTCGATGATTATCGGAGAATATTCACCTCGACTTCGTCTCGGCGAATATCCCCCGATAATCACCTCGCCTTCGGCGAATAATTGTTAAATATATATATATATATACAGTTCGTGTTGCATATATAATCACTGTGTCGGCCGTGTATAACTGTGAGTAACTTTCTTACCTGACACACTCGTGCCAAATGACCTCACTGTTCGCCGCTCCACTGGTTATTTTGCGTACACCCATCATACTGCTTTGCCCCTCGTGTATATCATACGAAGGACTTTCGAAGGTTTTCCACCGCATAAACTTGTGCTGGAAATGCAGAGTTATTCATGGTGGAATAGCGCTGCCGCTGCACAAATTGGTTTAAATTTTTGCAAACCCTATCCAGCAATTCCAAAGTGCATGATGTCGTCGATTCTAATATTTACAAGATATCTCTTTAAAACGTCAAATCGTATTGCCATTCCCTCTACACAATCTGGGTCACTAAGGCTAGCTGTCTAATCGCGATATTATATCCTCAATAAAGTTCAGTGCACCAACTATTTCGATGATTTTCATCACTCATTCCGCTCGTTCGTAGCCGCCATATAGGAATATGCCAGGGGGGAGTTTAACGAAGTGTTAATTAGTATTGGCGGATATTTAATTAACGCAGTGCTAGCCTATATAACCGCCAACATTCACTTCTCAAATTCATGTAGTGATGCGTTTTCAACCTGTTTTAAAACTTCAACATTGAAAATTACTTCAATATCTATACTTCAATGTTGTATTTCACTTAAATTTGACATGTTCAATATTCAAATTAACATCAATGAGGGAAACATGTTGAAATTGAAGCAATGTTGAATTAAAGTGGCATGCAGTGAATTTGATATGTTCATTAGCCGAATTCATATTAGAGACGGGAAACTCGTTAGTAGACGGGAAACTCGTCTTAGACGGGAAACTCGTCTAATATGAATCCGGGGGCAGACGAGTTTCCCGTCCGAACTTTCCCGTCTAACTTACCCGTCAGACGGACGGGAAAGTTAGACGGGAATCCCATCTAGACGGGAAACTCGTCTTAAATTCGAATTTATTCGTCCCTAAACGGCATATTCAGACGGGTTTTCAAAGACGAGTTTCCCGTCTAAGACGAGTTTCCCGTCCCTAATATGAATTCGGCTAATGTCGAAATTCACTTCAACACGGAAACATGTTGAATTAATATCAACATGAATATTGGCGGAAATCTGACGCCATAGTAGTACAGTATATAATAATTCGAGAAGAGCCTGGAACTGGTGAAAAAAATAGAAAAGAGGTAAATGGAACAACATTTACCGGTCGAAACGTTCCAATCAGTAAGAGAGGACAACCTTTTCAAACAAACCGTTCATTCCGGAAAAGTTCCGGTTGGGCCGTCGAAATATGCTTGTTCCATTTAATTATTTTCCGTATCAGGCGGAATTACCGGAATTTCCATGTAAATGGTAAACAACCTAAGTGACCATCTTGCACGTTGCCAATCAGTTTATAAGGCCTGTTTCAGACGTCGCATTTTGCATGTATCCAATTCAATTCTGCTTGGGTGTGGCTCGTGAAAAAAGTCTCTAACGAAGTAAAAAGAGAGACGGGTATGTAGTGTTATTGAAAAGTCATAGCCTTGTCATCTTTTTGGGTAATATAATTCCATTGTCCCACACGAAAGTTAATCCCTGATCCCAACCCTAACACTATATCCTAATCATAAATTACGGATCAGGGAAAAATGGTGATTAAATATGTATGGAAGAAAATTCACAATGTAACAATTTCAAAGTACTATTCTACCACAGTTTTTCTTTCCAAATGACAGGACGTATATGCGCCCAAAAATAAAGTAAATCTGAAAACTCTGACTGGTTTTTAAATCGGGCATCAGAGTATGTTTCTGACACCGAATATTCCACATTCCATCCTTTTCTTCGTTCAAGTATACAACAGGAACACCTACAGCTCGTACACGAGCAGCTACATTATTTTCTTCTAGTCAATAGCCTGATGTGTCAGATGTGAGCTTATATACAAGCGAAAATAAAGTTGCGAACAAGAGCATTTGTACGGAACTTTTTAGTGCTTTAAATAAGAGGAGCCACGGCTTATTTTGCTCACATGTAAAATTCGACGTTTGAACCAGGCCTAAGAAACTCGAAATATATGTTAGAGTTATAAACCGAGAAGGAGGTTTATAACTGATATATTGCCCCCGAGGACGCGTAGCGTCCGAGGGCAATATATCAGTTATAAACCGACTTTCGAGGTTTATAACTAACTTATATCTCATTTGTGGAGGTTTTCTAACATATTTTGTCATTTTCAAAAATTTTTGATGAAAAATTCTCGCGTTTTGTCGAAAAGTTTGATGTAATTATTTATTCAAGGTATATTAGCTAGTTATAAACCTCGGACGATCAAAGAAAACCGACACAAATGAGATATAATAACAATTTTAAAAAATATATAGTTACTTCCGCCAAGAAAAGATGTGTTTATAGGCTTATAAACAGACTAAGCGCATAGGCGTCAAAGTCATAATATTAACACTCACACGAAATCGTTCATATAGAATTACTGGAATATTGGTAGGTTTCGAAGCGATGACGGGAATTATGCCCTTTTTTGCTGGTATTATGCCCTTATATTATGCCCTTTACAGGGGCGTAGGAAGCTTCTAAAAGTTGGGGGGGGGGGGCAGGGTTCGAGGGGCACTTTCCGAATAAAAAAGGGCATCTAAAATGTTTTTCCAGGAAAAGTTGGCGACGGGGGGGAGGTCTCAAAAATGTTTTCCGGACATACCAAAAAAAATTTTCCGGATATATCTAATTTTTTCCTAAATATGAAGGAAATTTTTCCGGATATACCAAAAAATTTCCGGATATATCATTTCTTCCCGGAAATTAATAAACTTTTCCAGAAAATAACATAAATTCAAGTTTTCAAAAGTGCTCTTTGGGCAAAAAGCGGGCAATCCTTAAGACATTTTTCACGCAAGTTAAGGGCACTTTGCTCCCGGAAAAAGGGCACTTGGCAAAACTGCCAAAACTTGGGGGCTGGCCCCCCATGGCCCCCGGTTCCTACGCCCCTGGCCCTTTATTATGCTTCAAGAATCACGAGAGCGGCGCAAATTAGATTGTTGAAGTTATGATAACTGATGTAAAGTTGTGTACGCAATTTAGTTGTTTGCGCAAGAAACATCATGAGTGAAAGTAAGTAATGAAATAATGCTGAAACACGCCCTTTTAGCAGCCAGGCAAGGAAGCTTAAAATGCATAAGCTGTGTGTTATTGTATAAAAGAGCTGTAAGTTGTAAATGTATTCAGAACACTAGATCAGTAGAGAATAGAATTGGGATTAGATTAATCCTGAAAGTAGTTATACATTGCATAATTTAACTACTACTACTAAATTAATTCTATTAACCAAATTGCAAATTTCGACACGTTATAATCCGTTTCCTGACCATCAGATTTCTGTCAAATCTTCCCCCAAAGTCCAGGAAATGGCATTTCAGAGACTCTAAATTCAAAAGGGGCGTGCCCCCGGACCCCCCTAGACAAACATCGCACCTGCGGCGCTCGGCTCGTGCCTTCGGCCCTCGTTTATCAAGCGGAACATTATAGGGGCGCATATTGGTTGACAGCCCACTGGCCCCTCCAGAAAATTAGTACCCAGCACGCCACTGCATCACTTCAGCTTTCGAAGTTCGAATGTATAAGTCTCCACTGACTGAGGAGAAAATTTATGAAAGCACTGTTGATGCAATATTGGTGCAGTCTACAAACCACTCTGTATAATGGCCAGTGATATACTTCACGAGCAAGCACTCGAAACCCGCCACTTTGAGGCCACAGTCCAGATCTTATAAGTCATTATTTATTAGAATATATCATTAAAATTTTGGCTTTCTAAATATATACTTAGATGACAAGTTGGATTTTGTGCGAATTGTTTCTGAATATACAAATATTGGAGATGTAGTAGTTCCATTACCTAATCTTTTAAGAAAAGCCAAAGATTTTGTTGGCCTAGCGGATACGCTAAAAATTATGTATAGCGCATTAGTCATGCCTCATTTTAACTACTGTTCAATTTAGTTTATTAGGAATAAATAATTTAGTTTATTAGGAATAAATAAATCTTTTTAACCAGAGAACGTTTACACAATTTATTAGTAATAAGTTTATCCTTCTTTTATAATATATGTATTTTCCGCACGGCCCTTTGAAAATCACCTCGTGAAAGGTTACCGTGTTGAAAGATCATTAATAATAATAATACATCTTGCTTGACTGCAGCTTTCTGCAGCTAGGCACCGGGCGGATAATATACTCCTATATTTAGGGAAAGTACATTTATTACGCCGAGGGGGGGGTGGGGGGTGGATTACGATTTCTTGAAAAAAGTTCATATTTTTACAAGGCCCCTGTTGAGGTTATTGGTAAATTTTCGATGCCCCCCCCACAAGTTTTTAAAATCCTCAATGCCCCCTCCCCCAGAATTCGGAATCGCAGGAGTACAATCCGGAATTCTCTCTTATCATAGATTCAGTTTGCAGTCCCTCAAGATGTCTGATATACTCAAGCATGTGCTTCTCCTCAACAAAAATACCGACCTGCTGCCTTCTTTCATCTCACTAGCGCCAGATGAAATGGCACAATTAAAAACCATTTTAGATTGGCTCTAGGGGCGAAATGATCAACAGGTTGTTGTTGTCCGTCATTCAGCGTAGTCGGAGTCGACTTGAACACGTTCATTTAGTGGCCAGGATTTCCTGGACTCAGGGTAATATAATGTGCTGGAACCTTAAAGAACGTCGCCCCCACCCAACGTATCTCCTCGCATCTGTTGCAAATGTCTTTGCATGCCTGTCAAAAATGCATGCAAAAGCGCCAGTGTGCTTCAATTTCTTTAATTTTCATCCCGTTTGTACTAAATATCCCATGAACATAGAACATATCATCAGTTACAAATGGTATGCTTTTTTGTTTTTGGAACTGCTACTTTTTGGCGGGTAAATTACTTCACAAACCTGGCGCCAAAAATTTAAAATAAGCTATAGGTGATTTCATGTATCCATTTAGAAGAGCAGACTAAGGATATCTTAAAACTGAAATCGGTTTTGAATCAACCATCAGGGACGTAGTGTGTTTTGAAAGCAGTGTGTTTTGTGGCCCCTAGACCGCCGTTGTTGCCCTCGGCTTCGCCTCGAGCAACAACGGCGGTCTCGGGTCCACAAAACACACTGTTTCCCTCGGTCTCAGTAAATAAGTGATAAATATAAACGCAACAAAAACATATAATACAACGACTTCTGCTTAGTTTCCAGACCCTCATATCTTGATATAGACTACAGTATATGCTTTAACAAAACAGCGTTTGAAGACCAAAACTCAAATTCTTGCGTGCCCTAGCGGCTGCTCGCCTTTTTTTACTTTAATAATAGATCACATTAGGGCAAGATTGGGCTCATGATAAAAGAGAAATATTTTCGTACACGAAACATTGAATATATAAACCTTCATGTGCGCTTGTCACTCTAAAATGGGGAAACATGGAAATGAGGCCACTGGGGCAAAATTGCAATAAACTATGACACAGACTTTGAAGTCTAATCGATTGATTTCCTCTCTTGCGCATGACATCAACATGACGATTGAGTTCGCATTCGATAATCGATAATAATGATGGTCAAAGATATTTCAAACTGTTTTCCAGACTCAGTAATTAATAAATAGATAAAAAATTTCGGTTAATTTTCCAGAGCAAAATTGCTCCAGAGCTCATTGTCGGAAACGATTTCCAAACACACGTTTTCGAAAACTTAAATCTTGCTTAATTAGTATCCACTCAGGCGTTAAAATTAGTGCAACCCGACGATAACTGCAGGTAAACTGCCCTATGATTTGATGAAGCCAAGATGGCGGCCTGTAGAGTGCTCTCTTATAGCACAGGACGAAATCAGTAGCTATCATCATGGTTAAAGGTGGCGTAAAGCGATGTTATTGGCGGCTTTATTCACATTTAATCAGTTTGATTAAATTTAGTAAATGTACCTAAACTCTCCTTTCAGCATGTAGATTAAAGATTTTTCTGGAGGCTTTAAATGTCCAAATTATAGTATAATTATAGATGATTAAAGACGACGTATTAAAGAATGAGAAAAGTTTGTTTAAAGGAAATTAAAGGTTTCTAACTTGTCTTTAACTGCGAAGAGAAATGAGTTGTAAAGGTACCTTGAAGCTACATATACAAAGCTTTTCTGCTCTCGTATTTTACATCTTTAATCACATTTAATGTGGTGTTGAAATTGTAAA
>CACRXK020017465.1:0-10607 GCA_902702795.2 Paramuricea clavata
AAAATCAATTACTGGTTTTAGTTGAAAAGGTTTAACAGTAGCCTGTAAGTCCAATTTGTTGAAATCACCAGCAATAATGATTGCAGGGTTAGGAATTGAAGATTCAATATATTCTAATGAAGATTGGACATAGTCACGCATACTTGTACAATCGGCATCTGGAGGGTGGTACACAACAGCTATTATCATATTTGAGTAATTTCGTGGAAGTCGTTTTGGTTGTAAAGCTAGCCACAATACTTCGTGATTATCACTATCTAACTCCGTTAGGCGGTTGCAAGAAATGGTATTGTTAATATAAAAACAAACCCCACCATGGGATTTGTGTTGACGATCACGCCTGAATAATTGGTAATTTGTAATATTAATAGCTTCATCTGGAACGGATTCTTTTAACCATGTTTCGCTGAAAAAGGCAATATCTATATGATTCGAAGTAAGAAATACAGCAATTTCATCGATTTTCGGGGCTAGCGACATAGTGTTTGACAATAATATAGTAGGTACAAAATGCGACGAACAAGACACGGTTTTACTATTAACTTCGGGGTTCACAGATACATGAATTAAATTGCTTGACTTGATTCTCTTACGACAGATGAGGTTTGGGTTGACATTTTCCTGGTTATTATTATATAAACAATGTTCAAGTAAGCTTTCCAATTCACTTTCCATCCTGGAAGACGATTTACCCCCGGCCTCGTCTAATAATAATATTTGTAAAAGTTCATTTTGTCTCTCAACATTGTACGTGCACGAAAATCCTTTCCCGAATTTTTGTTACGTTTATTATGTTTCCTAGATGGTTTTCGCTGGGTGATGCGGGTTGGAATAGATTGATAATTATTCATAGGAGTTGTATCATCTGCAATAATTCCACTATTACTGGGATTAATTACTGTGAGATCTAGACAATGGGGACTACATTCATTATGTTGGCCATGGTAGTGTAAGTATCTTTTGTTAGTATTAGATTGACAAATCTCCACACATTCCTTCTCAATTCTTTGGCTAGTATTTAATTGATCCTGAATGCCTTGTGGATTGTGGTGCAGATCATGACATGGGTTCTTTAAAATTGGAGTATTATTTGAACAACTCTTAACATTTGACTTGGAATGACTAGGCAAATACTTTCCTACTAAGGTTTCGACTATGCTGTCCGTATTATTCTGCTTTTCGATTATATTGTCCGTATTATTCTGCTCAGGTTCGTCCGAGAAATACAAGCAAGTAGGTGTAATCACAGACGCAATAGGGCTATTATAATTCGTACATTGTACAACACATTCAGCCGATGTATTATTGGGAGATTTACTTAGTTGATCCAACGGTATAGATTTTGCATCGGTTGTTGATGCTTCTAATTTCGCCAAGGTTTCCTGCAAACTAACAAGCGTATCTGCCTGTTGTTTCACTGTTGATTCCAAGATAATGACATCCAATTTAACGCCTTCGATATCAGAACTGACTTCAGGGCATTTACACATGTTATGAGACGAGCGAATATTATGGTCGTCAGAACCAATGTCATGCAAAATCAACATCAGAATTGAACGTTTAACTTCACTTGCCTGCTTTCCCTCTATCCTAAGAAACTTCTTTTTTAACCCACCAATGGATATCAACGTTTTTGCTTTTAAACAACTTTTTCTCCCCACCGATCGATGACCAAGTTCCTTCGAAATTTAGTTCGCTATCAACAAACATTTTCAGCGATTCATAATCACCAGACCACGATAGTTTTAGTTCAGGATATCGATTTATATTTGATGATTGAGTTTGATGTGTAGCTGTTGACATCGTATAGAACTAAATTGCACAGTTTATGATGTTCTCAACACAATAAGTACTTCTTGGTACGCTTTGTGGATTGTGAGAGATAGATCTAGATGTCGTAGTATCGTCACAATATCACTGTACATGAAGGACTTTGTTGTACAATGGATGATGAAAGACATCGTGAATAATCTTGACATACAGCAATTTGGTTGTTTGAAAGGATCATCAACAGCATACTGCCTTCTCCATATGACACATAATTGGCTATTCCACCTTGACTCTCCTGACATAGATTAAGGAATGAATAGATGGCTCACTCCTTTGATGTTTTTGACGCTGCCGGCGCCCACGCATGTTCTTGCCAGAGTAATGGCGGCCTAGCAAGTAACTGTAGTAAAATGCATTGTAAAATTGACATCCGTGCTATTAAATCCCGTATTTTTCCGCTTTTGGGGGTTTAATGGAAAGATAAATCAGAATTATAAAAATACAGAATTTAGTAGCACCGATGTCAATTTTACAATGCATTTTACTACAGTTACTTGCTAGGCCGCCATTACTCTGGCAAGAACATGCGTGGGCGCCGGCAGCGTCAAAAACATCAAAGGAGTGAGCCATCTATTCATTCCTTAATCTATGCTCCTGATAAGCATATCCGTCTATTATTTTTAGACTACACAAAGGCCTTCGATTGTATCGGACATAATGTGATTATTAATAAGCTTATCGACATCGGAGTAAGGCTCTCTCTGATCCCATGGATTATAAGTTTTCTATCTAACCGTAGACAGTGTGTTAGACTTGATCGCGCTACCTCGGACTGGTTGGCGGTTACAGCCGGTGTTCCACAAGGTACAAAATTGGGACCAATCTTATTTTTTATTATGATCAACGATCTAAAGATCCCATCCCCAGGGAATACTGGTACTTGGAAATTCATGGATGATTTATCAATTTCAGGATCCCTGTCAAGAAACAGTAAATCCCGTATGCAGAATCACCTTGACGAGGTCAACACGTGGGCTGATAACAACCTAATGAAGCTAAATCCAAAGAAATGCAAAGAGATGCACGTCTGTTTCCTTAAAGAGCGCCCCATTTTAGAGCGTCTCAATTTGAGGGGACACCCCCTGGAAATCGTTTCCCATCATAAGATTCTTGGCTTGGTTATACAGGATAATCTTAAATGGAATGGGCATATTGCCATGATTGTTAAAAAGGCCTCCAAGCGTTTTCATATTCTTAGAGTTCTTAAACGGGGTGGAATCCCACCTCATGAACTGATCCTTATTTGCTATGCTCTCATTCGCTCCGTACTAAAGTACTGCTGCATTGTATGGCATAACAATATACCAGCTTATCTGGCGGACTCAATTGAACGGGTTCAGAAAAGAGCACTGAATATAATCCTCCCTGGCAGGTCTTACCGCGAACCTTTGAGTCAGCTCCATTGTTCCCGCCTAGATGAGAGACGCGATGCTTTGTGTGAAAGAACGATTAAAAAGATAACTGATGGCAACCGCCTGTTTTATTTCTTACCTCAGACTAGAGAAAACGTGAACTACGATTTACGTAACGCTAACAATTGGTCGTTGTTCAAATGTAGAACAGATCGTTTTCAGAAAAGTTTTTTCCCAAGTATGATCCGAGATTTAAATATGTCATCATGACACATCAGGAAGTTTCATTCTACAGCCTCTGCTCTTTTAGATACTACAAATGAATGGTTTATTAATATGGACCGTGGTTTGTTTAATATAGCTGTTTTTCTGGACTTACAAAAGGCGTTCGACACCATAAATCATGACATCCTCTAACGAAACTTGATCTTTATGGCCTACAGAAGCCATCATTAAACCTTTTAGGATCCTATTTAGCGAATAGAACCCAAATGTGCTCCGTTAATGGCGCTCTGTCGGGCACGAAGTTGGTTACATGTGGAATCCCTCAAGGTTCAATTTTTGGCCCACTCTTATTCTTGATCTACATTAATGATCTGCCTAACAGTTTGGAGTACTCGTCGACAAGAATGTTTGCCGACGATACGACTCTAACTGTATCTGGCAAGTCAATCCAAGATGTAGAGGTGGCCATAAATCATGACCTTACCAACGTTAAACAATGGCTTACTGCAAATAGATTATCTCTTAATCTAGTCAAAACTGAGTATCTACTAATAGGATCTCGGTACAACATGAATAATTTACTTGCTGCTCCAAATGTATTTGTTGGTGATACACCAATTAAAAAGGTCAAAGAAACAAAAGCGCTTGGAGTTCATATTGACGAATTTCTATTGTGGGATAAGCATATTGATAAAATTGCTAAGAAGATTTCATCCGGAATTGGGGCGATCAGAAAGCTAAAATCTTGTGTGGATCATAATACATTAATTTGTGCTTATAATGCACTTATACTTCCACACCTAGATTATTGTTGCGAAGTTTGGGACACCATTGGTGCCACACTTTCTGATCGACTCGAGAAACTACAAAATAGGGCAGCTAGAGTTATTACTGGCCGTAAAAACGAACACGGTCAATCTGAGCTTGCTCTAGACGAACTGAAATGGAAACCTTTAAGTGAACGCAGAACACATTTCGTAGCAAGTCTTATGTATAAAATAACTCGCGAACTGGCGCCAAAACGACTAACCAACATTTTTCAAAGGACGTCTTCCTCTTATTACTATAATATGCGAGGCTCTTCCACCAAACTCTTTTTGCCCAAACCTAAGACTGAATATCTTAAAAAAAGTCTTAGTTATAGAGGAGCGAAATTGTGGAACAGCCTTTCTGATGAAGCAAGAAACAAACACACTCTTGCTTCGTTTAATTCATGTATACGACACCTGGCCAATTAATTAATTAATTAATAAAATAATTACGTTAATTTAAAATATTGAACAGTACTAACATTAATTTAATTTGTAAATAATTATATACTAGTTGTATTTGTAAATGTATTGTAATTGTTGTTAACTGTAATGTAATGTAATGTATGACCATAATTTGTATCAATTGTATTTTTTAACTATTTAAATCTACGCCCCCCTTGGAAATCAGCCTTCGCTGTAGGGGTTAGCGTAGTTAAATAAAGTTTTACCTACCTACCTACACTAGTTTTTGAATATCTAAACTATTACAATATATACTTTCCTCACACCTAAATCTTTAAATTGTAAATATAGTATTAGACTTATTGTATCTTTATTAACTTAGTAATGTAATTATTGTAAGCACATTGTAATTCAATTTTTTGTGATAGTGTGCCATTAAAAAACGCATATATAAAAAACGCACATGTAAATCTACACCGAATTAGGTGTAAATAGGATATTTTCAACTTTACACCTAGTAAGTGTTACCGAAACACTAAAATACTGTAAAGCTACATTGTGGAAGTGTAATGTTACACTCGAACGGTGTTTAATTCCGCGTTACACCTAATTAGTGTAATGTTACACCTTTTTGGTGTTGCCGCAACACCGCGAGATTTACAGTGTATACATACAATAGCGCGCTGAAGTTCGATTACTTTTATTTTGATACATCCGGTATAAAATCAACATTCAGCTGTTCTGGAAGTTATTTATAGCATAATTACTACATATCAGAATTGATTGACAGGGCGTATCGATTTCGACCAAAGGGAATTTTGCGTTGTGTGGGCAACGCGTATTTCATTTCTTGGTTTGTTGTCTGCAGTCCCTCTTTTCCTTTCTCATTCCCGGAAATCTAAACCCTCGGAAAGCGGGGACCGTTCGCAGTCTATGATTGGGCTTTTACGATCAATGGAAATAAATTAGTGCAGGGAACTATAGGGATATATTACCTACATGTGCCCCTGCTATGCTAAAACAGTCAAGCTTGGAAACGAGGCCATTGGGTCAAAATTGAATAAACAGTAAAATCTATTAAACTTATTAATTAGTTGCGGCCAACAATCGATTAAGTCTTTGAAGAAGATTATTTAACAGTTACGGTAGCCAATTAGCATTTAATTAAAGCTAGCTGGTTTTTAATGGGCCGTGTTTCACAAAATATAAGTAAGAATATACAGAAATGTTGAAACCTACTTACTGATCAGCCTCACACTTAAAATTAAATTAGTACAACAATTTTTGCTATATTCTAAGTACTTATTTTAAAACATAATATTGCTAATTTAACACAGGGGTAAGAAAACCGCCACCAAATTTTTTTTCCAATTTCTTAGAGGACTTGATGAACATTGATTTTACAACATTTACTGTACTATTGTTGACATTTTGCAACAAGTCAGTGGGGAGTTTGTTCCATGTCACAAATGTATATACATTTCCATTTCATGACGTTTTATAGCGTACATAAAATTATGAGGAGGAAGACGAAAATGAAATAACAGAATTTATCTTAGAAATACAAAAAATTTGAATCGGATAAGTTCACAAAAATTCTAAATGTGAAAGATATTGCAACATCCTTGACAGGATGGATCTTCATACATTTATGGCAAAAATATTTGTATTGCGCTAAAAGTGTTGTTCTAGCAAGATGTCAGCCATGCTTGGTTCGAAGCACTAGCTGGATTAAAGTAACAAACACAACTAATCTCAAATCTAGTTCGCAACACTGGATTTTTTAGGAATTTAAGCATCGAGCAAAAAAATAAATACGATATTTACCATCGAGGTCGGTCCGTACTTGAAAAATATTTTCCCTTGGTCTCATACAGAAGCGTCCCTCGATCTTTGCTCTCGGGCCGCTTCTGAGACCAAGGGAAAATATTGTTCAGTACGGATCTCCCAGCCGGTAAATTAAATACATGTCCTTTTTTCCAATAAACTACACTCGTAAGTTCTTTGAATGTTTGCATGGCGATAAAATATATAATATTTTTGTTTGTGGAAACACCACGTAAATTTATTACTGCAGTAATAAATCTACGTGGTGTTTCCACAAACAAAAATATTGTAAATTACACTCGATTAAGAAAACAACGTAGTATTAAGTATAATGTTGGTGTTTTCACAAGTCTTTGAGACAGCAAGGATAGTCGTGTACAAAAACATGCTGTTTATATGCATCAAATTCAACAGGTCATTGCAGAAAAGCTCAAAAACCGACGGGATGCATGGATTTTGGCAACAACCGAATGCTTATAGTTTTATTTACCAAAGTCTGAAATATAATACCATGCAAATAGACAATCTTGCCGAGAAAATTCGAAACGTGTACCTCCTTGTAAAAACTGGGGCATTCACGTTGGACATGTAGGTATCTTTCAAGTTCGAAAAAAACCTTATAATGGCTTCAGATTTATTTTCATTTTCACAACCTTTCAATAGCCAACATTTAAAAGAAGTTTACCAGCCATCGAATACATATTTACAAAGCAGTTTTAAGTAGTTTCACCATGTTTTGTAAACAAAAAAGATTCCTTATTCGGGTCGAAAACCATTCCTTACCGCGTTTGCCCCGTGCCTAAAGTGCATCACTCATGTTTCAGCTCGTTAGCTGGTGTTCTACCGCCCTATCTCATAACCGCCCTGCTATAACCTAAGATTGATAAATGATTTTCAATGCAATTAATATTATATAGGCCCACACACTATAGGTGGTTAATTCCAGCAACGCAGTTTTCCAACTGTGTGGTAGCCAACCTCTTTGTTGTTATTATAAAAAGTAGTATCACCAAATCTCAGCTCAATTACCGGCAGTGCACTCTTGTCTGTCAGATATCCACTGTCTTCCGTCCAAACATTATCGTTCTGATCGCAGTTACATCTTTCCGTTGGTTTGAGACAATTGGCGGACATTCCGCATGCACATTTGCCACTGTTAGGTTGAGCTCCGCCCCAATAAGTCATCTTTAAATTTTCGCGTGATACCCACCAAGAGTATGGGCGATCGTGACCAAACCAAAAGGCAGCGTTGCGGCATTCATATTTTATAAATTGTTCGCAATTATTCGATCCTGTAATGATTGCAATAATGTGATCCATGGTAACGTTATATTTAATTCTTCTGCTGTATTCTCCACGGTCTTCATAACCATGTACCTGAAAAATGCGACACTTTTGCTAGATATCGCTAGCGTTCATTGTCAGAGACTATAGTTAAAGTTGAATTTTTTAAAACAAACTGATCCCTTACCCTTATCCTAACCCTAACCCTAACCCTAACCCTAACCAGTAAATGTCTAATAAACAATTTGAGAATTAAGAAATATTTCTAAGTCAGACAAAAAACAGTCCGCTAAACCAGACGTCGTTTCAAAACTAATCCGACCTGGATCTCGGTTCACTTCGCACACACACACACGCAAGCACGCACGCATGCATGCAACGCCGTTAACGAGTACCCTATCGGAAAGTTAGCTGAATACTTTCGCAAGAACCTTTTTATAGCACGAGTTAAGTTTACTAAACCAGGTACTGACAAAGAACACCAGGGAAAATTAATTAGACAGCAAGACAAAATGTATCGACTAGGAAACTCTGACTTAGTTTATACTTTGTAGTTCTTACTTCTAATTAATTGAAAATGGAGGATTTGTATAAGGGCCATAATTTCATGACCAAGTACGCATCTGGTGTATCTACTATTTCTATAGACAGCTGAGGATTGAGAGGAATTGAACTACCTGAAAAATACATGTAAGTCTTCAACGTTTCGAGCGAAGGACCTTCGTCGGGAAGTTAGTAGCATGGATCGAGAACATTTACATGTGTTTTTAAACTAGTGAATATAAAAACGATCACGTGACAAAAAATAAATCGAACAGATTGATTTGGTAAAAATAGTAAATATACAAAATATAAATAACAAGGAAGGTAGCTATATATAAATGATAATTAAAATATGTAAGGAATATAATGAAACAAGTAGGTAATAAAGTGAAAATGAAAATTATACAAGGACACATATAGCTAAACATAGGAAAGCGTTCATTTATACCAAAGTGGTAGAGAGTGCCAAGCTTAGAAAAGAGGCACATATCATGTTTTCTTTCGGCTATCAATGTTACCAAAAAATGGCTCGAATTCTCATGTCTGAGACACTGTGCTTTCCACATGATTCTGATGTCCGAAACTGTGATTGCTAGGCCTATGTCTGGCAACAGGTTGGTTGGAATCATTACCAATGGTACTGGTGTTATTAGCACTACCTACGCTAGCACCGACCGTTTTAATTTATTGTATTGAACAGACATACATTAGTCAATGTAAACAATATTACCTGTACACGTGATTCACTGTCATGCCCAATCTCTGTTACACCAACACCATTCTTATCTGTCATATTGCAGTGAACTTGAAATGGCCTGTTAGAATGCTGGTCTTTAGGATTTATATAATATTTTCCACTTATCGTTGAAGGTTGTCTTTTTTTCAACACTGAACAGGACGCTGTAACATACGATATGTTTTCTTTCTTTTGTTAGTCTGACGAATTAGCTATTTGACTATTGTAGGCTACCACTTGTTTTATAATATACTATTTTGTTTTCGTAGTTCTTAATATTGTTCAGTGATTTTCTATTTTATATATTTTGGTTACATTAAAAATTATATCTACGCCCCACTAGGAAAGCAGCTTCTGTTGAAGTGGCCAGCGTAGTCAAATAAAGTTTTATCCTATCCTATCCTTTCACTTTATAATTCAATCAAATCAGTTATTTTTGCCTCCGCGAATACTAAAGTACAGAAATTTCCGCCGGAAATAAACAATGTGCAGTTTTCCTCTATCAAAAAAAACTGTTTCCGTAAGTCTCCATGCATTATTCTAAATAACATCTGCCTCCACCACAAACTTTAATCTTGGCGAAGGCAGCGACACAAATTCAATCGCCATCCGGCTCTTAATTGACCCTGGGGTCAAGAGGGTATTTTCCATGGCCTTTTCACTTTACCTTGAAACATCACAATTTGGGGAAACGTTTGCTTAGGCGGTAGCAGAATAGGGTATTATAACAGAATTTTTCATTTAGTAGCTCGGGGTAAGGCCAATCAAGCAATAGGGAGTTTAATCTTCACGTCTCCTGGAACGGCAGACGGCAGGTTCAAACTTTCTTGGCAATATTTCCGTTGAACGTTTTCGTTTCATATTTTCTTTCCTGTGTCGATAGAATAATTATGCATGTATTTCAGTTTTAAAACAGCAAGTTCATTTACTCTTTATTGCCTGATGCCGTAACATTTTTCTTTGCCTGGCGTTTGCCGTTTACCGCTTGACGTATAACGCGAAGCTTAAACTTTCTAATATCAAAAAATAAAAAGCTTGCCATGAAAATTAACTTTTTATATATTGCTTTGTTATCTTGTGTCTGTAATTTTGTTTCGCTAGACGTTGTATTTCTTGTTCGTACCTACTGAACGTATGTGTTACCCTTTACAAGGGTTAGTGGTTTTATATGGTCATGATTAATTGCGTTGTATTACTTTATTTTATTACATTCATTTGTTGAAATCAATTTATATCGGATTGGCGATTGTGATTTCAAAATTGCTCGCAACAGCTTGAGTTGTATAATTAGTCCAGCGGATATGCACAGATATTTGAGAAAATCATGCACTTTGTGAAGAAAGCACCAAATTCACAGGAAGTGTAGACTTTAATATGATAATGACTCTTAGATATGGAGGCATCGCCAAAATTGATGCTGACCGCTTAAAATTTAGGATTTCTTATATTGTCTTATATCTCTTTTACAATTAAAAATTGTATATATATATATATATATATCAATAAAAATATATATATATATATATATATATATATATATATATATATATATATATATATATATATATATATATATATATATATATATATATAAAA
>CACRXK020017467.1:0-10604 GCA_902702795.2 Paramuricea clavata
TCTTATCAGTTAATGTCTCTCTTCTGGAAAGTTGTTGGTATTCTAGAGTTGTCTGTAAACCTTTGGGCCTGTGCTGCAGTAAATGATGGAGCATCACCGAATCGCAAGGTCTTTGACCTTCATGCAATGTATGTCAGTGACGTGCAACTTGATGTCATTCACAAGGTTCACAATATTTTTGCTACATTGCGGTTCTTCGCTGATGCTTGTCACCTCATAAAAACTGCTTGGAACTGTCTCTACAACTCTGGATCAGGTTCGCACAGTCGATTTATGTGGAATAATGGTCATCACTTACTATTCAGGCACATCGCGGATCTGTTCCACAGTGATCAAGAGTTTGCTTTGCACACCTTACCAAAGTTTCTCTTGATCACATTGTTCTTACGTCCTACAGCAAGATGAAAGTGAGGTTGGCAACCCAAGTCCTAAGTCAAACCCTATGGCCTGAATGATGCCAACTTTTTTGTATACCCAATCTCAAACTAAGGTTTTTCATTTACACTTATATTCCTTTTTAATTCTATTCCGCTTAACCGATATGCAATCAGCAACCTTAGTATAGAAATTTGATTTGCAGAGTTCTAGTCCACGTGGCAGATGGTCTACTGTGCACGAGGAAAAGCAGAGAGAGCTTTATTAGGTCTATTTGTAGTTTACACATATCACATGCAGCAGACCTTTTGCCATGCTACAAGTTATATCTTACCATCTTCAAATGGTATTTGTATATATAAGTTACTATGTTCAACAAAAAACAATTATTCAATTTGTACTTTAATCTGTCTAACTAATTAATGAATGGCAGACAATTATATTTGTGTGGTCACAATTGGATAAAATCATTCCAATTTATAAATAATTTATATATTATTTTGGCTACATATAAAATATTATGACTTCATTAAAGTTATTCTTCACTTATTATAACTTATATTCTGAATGGTCCATAATTTCCATACGGTCTGTTCGTCCACAATTTATGTTGTAAAAACCAACAAGGTGGTCTGGAATGTGTATCATTATCAGGTTCGCAGCTTTGTAGTCCTTGCAGTTTAACAATCGAGTTGACTGTGGCATTAATGCAAAAAAACGACTCGACCAATTGATCTTGGCTTTTCTTTTGGCAAAATTTTGCATACAGCGGGAAAAGTGCATCAAACAAAGTCTTCACACTGTCGTTCATTTTGGGGCCATACAATTTTTCACGAACAATTTGGGACTTAATGGACTCCACAATTGACGCAACTGTATCGAGGAAGAAAAGATCTAATTATGGCGATGTCTGCTCAGCTGTGATGTTGTGGTGCTTTGTGTTTGTGTGTCTCGTTAGCCGCCTTTTGACTTGCAAACTTTTTCATATTTTGCTCAGGGAAACGATTTCTCACCATGTATTTCGCTCAAAGGGTCGTTGAATTCGTCTTCTATATCTTCTCCTTCGGCCTCAGTAATAGCAACAGTGACCTCTAAGTTGTAGAAATCATATTCTGGATCTTCTAAATATATTTCAGACTCCCTTTCGCTTGATTGTGCCATTTGTATGCAATATTTCGATACAAATGAGTTGGAAACCCAATACCCAATATAACCGATTGGAAACCCAATACCCTCGGGGGTTTTAGTGTAAAATACCGTAATATGAGCTTCTTGCTGGATAAAATCTCATTGGAGGTCCAATAGAAGCATGATGGTTGTCATAATTATTAAAAAATATTCTCTCAACAGGAAAACAGGTTCAAAAAATCGCTTACATTTTGCAAACTACTGTGTATCGCCTATTGTTTATATCTTATGCTCCTTGTGTCATGAAGGGATCACACCGCACAACAAATTTTTGGTCGGATTTCAACATAATTTCACATAGCCTTTGAAGTTCACCGACTAGCCTAACCAGTCTCCTTCTATTAACCGTGGTTTAAGCATGAATTGTTGTGTTGCTGATTAGTTTCCACAGGCAAACTGAATTAACATTTGGAACAAGACTCCTCCCTCTTCAATGTATGTTGAACGGTTTAAATTGTTCAGTTCCATTACATAATGAAAATACTCTTCAAACACAGTGTTTTCTTCACCTTCCCCATCTAATTCCTCTAATCTGTTTCCCATCTGTTATTTTTTCAGCGGAAACTGGGTGAATATACTCATGGTGTCCAAATTCTTCGGGTAAAAAATACATCATGTCAGGTACACGAGACCACAGTGAATAGAAATAGGATGGTTTTGATAGCCGGCAAACTTCAAAACAGGGCGGCAAATATGTTGTGCATCAAAGGAAAAAAACTCACATGACTTTTAGTGTGCATGGTGTAGGGGTAAACAATAGTGAATTGTAATATTAGGCTTTCTGTAATTTGATATATATTTCATCACTTAAACCGCTAAAATGTGATTGCTATGGATTTCGAAGAGCAAATGCAAGGACATGCTTCAAAGAGTGAAGATTCGGGGGAAACTTCGTGTAGAAGACATGATATTGTTCCACCGCTTTTGACAATGAGTGAGCAAGACGAGAGCTCTTTTGAGCATAATGAACAGTTTCATGAACTGCTTGAGTCATTTTATGGATTGATGCTAAATTCATCAACACTTTTAAATTGCAAAGATTCACGAGTTGCTAACCCAGTTATGATCCATATTCCAGATCATTTAGTTGGGTTTTGTAATGTTGGTTTAGTGGGAGAAAAAACATTGGAATCTGCAGACTACGAAATTCAGCCTAGCGCCCATGGACCTCTTTCATACATTGCAGGCTATGTTATGTCAAAATTAAATAAAGCAAGTAAAGGAAAGTCAGAGGAAGAAAAACCTGAACTTCAAGCTTTGTTACAAAGTTTAATAGTATCTGAAGAGGAAGTTAGCAACGAATTCATATCAGCCAAGACAAGGGATGGTCTTGTTACCCCTTGCCAGGATAGTGTTAGGAATTTACACAAAGCAGAGATTTGTTTTCGAAAGGAAGTTAACAAGACTGATGTCATTCAAAACATTCCTGTGGATGCAATTTGCTTTTTTCGTCTATCCGCTTGCCCATTGTCAAGTCGCTATAGGAAAATATTGTGTTGTCTTCTGGTGTAAATCCATCTTGTGATATAAACAAGTTATGTCTTGAAAAGATTGTGAAAATGTTCTTGAAGGTGATATCATTCTCGTATACCAATGACTATGTCACACAATATAAAATAAGGGAAAGTACATTTATTATGCCGAGGGGAGGGTATGAAGATGTCTTGAAAAAAGCTCATATTTTTACAGGGGCCCTGTTGAGGTTATTGGTAAATTTTCGATGCCCCCTCCAAGTTTTTAAAATGTTCAATGCCCCCCCCCCTCCAGAATTCGGAATCGAAGGAGTACAATCCAGAATTCTCTCTTATAGATACAACATACTCCTCTACAAAAATACAGACCTGCTGCTTCTTTCACCTCACTAGTGCCAGAAGAAAAGGCACCGTTGGCTCTAGGGGTGAAATTATTAACAGGTTGTTGTTGTCTGTCATTCAGCATAGTCTGAGTCTTGAACACATTCACATGGAACCTTAGAGAATGTTGCCTGCCACCCAACATATCTCCTGGCATCTGTTGCAGATGTCTTTGCACGTCTGTCAAAAATGCATGTAAAAGTGCCAAGTATGCTTCAATTTCTTTAATTTTCATCCTGTTTGTACTAAATATCCCATAAACATGGAACATATCATTCTTACAAATTGTATGCTTTTTTGTTTTTGGAACTGCTGCTTTTTGGAAATTACTTCACAAACCTGGCAACACAAAATTTTAAATAAAGCTATAGGTGATTTCATGTATCCATTTAGAAGAGTAGACTAAGAATATCTTAAAACTGAAATCGGTTTCGAATACAACCATCAGGGACGTAGCAAAGCATCTGACGTTTGGGGGGGGGGAAGGAGGGGAGGTGTTGGAGGATTATACAATGTATAATATACATGTAATAATTATAATAAAGTTTTTGTGATTGAATGGCACTCTCATACTAAGTCTTGGGAGAAAGGGGGTCTGGGGTCCTCCCCCAGAAAATTTTTACATTTTTGAAGCCCTAGGACTGAATATCTGGCGTTTTCTAAAGCATATTCACAAACAAATTTCATGTAAATTGACTGTATTTTACAAAAATGGTTATCATTTCACAAACATAATTACTTTATTATGCAAATTTAATGCCAGAAAATATTTTGGTGCCTCCCCTTAACATCTTCACTCCCCCCCTTCTGCATAATAAATGTATTTCCCTAAAAGAGAAACAAAGCAAAAAGAAGGCATTGAAAAAGGACTTGAAGCAAAGCTCGGAAGTATGAACTATACTAAGATCATGCCAAGTGTAAATAAGATTATCCCCGAGTAATTCCCCCCGGCTATTTACACCCGGGGAAACGAAAGCATTGGCGAAGTCTAAAGTTCATCAATTATTGCGGGCGTGGGTGACCAACGATGTTGGGGTGGGTGGTCATCCTCACTGTTCTCAAAAATATGGCGGACTGTCATGAATAGTGAACACTGATTGGTCCAGTTTAAAGTTTGCATTATAATCACAGGAGGCCCAGGCTCAATTTGCCCGCGCCCGCCTTGTGCCTTCCTTTTTATTAATGTTTACATTTAAAAATTGAAAAAATGTTTTACAATTTGTTACGAGAAACGATTTTCCAAGCTTTCTTACATGCATTTTTTATATTTTCCCTTCTTCACTCCTGGCAAACAGCCATATTTTGAGATCAGTGAGATGACCACCCATATACCATGCGCCCACAATATTTGATGAACTTTAGACTTCACTAGTTAGTGTGTTCCTTTCCCTGGGTGTAAATAGCCGGACAGAATTAATAATTTGTCATCCACATTTGTCATGAAAATTGCAAATATCTGAAGCTGTGAAAGCGTAGTTTCATGGCGAGAACTTTCACTGTTAAGTCATGTTGATCAGATGATCAACGCCGATTTTAAAAACGAAACGTTTCCAAAACCCAGCAATGTTTGGTATCAAAATGAAGCTTAGGAACCTCTCTATTCGAATTTATAAAGAGGGGGGTTGGACCAATAATCTTAAGCTAAAAGTTGTGCTTGCGTTCTCCTTCATACCATGTTTCGTACTACCGGATTCATTATCTATTTTCCTACACTAGTTTCCAGGTCACCACGCTTTAAAGCCATTGTTATGCTAATTCACCCATAAGTAGACAACCGCCCAAAATGCCTTTGTATTTGTACGCCAGTCTTTCCTTCACTTGTCCGGGATAAGTTGTTAGTATTTTATTTTAAGATATCTGACAACGAACCACGTATCATTGAAGAAATTGATAGTCACCCTTCTGCTGGAGGTGGTGCTGCTATCTCAAATTCGGTCGCTGTTGTGTCTAAGCGGGAAGAGGTTTAATGGCGATTCTTATCAACCTGGTTCTTTAAACTTCAAGCGCCGGTCGGATCCGTATAGCTTATTTACTTACACGTCAAATCCATACATATTATTATTTTCTTAGATGACATTGCGGTTCTGGGCAATTCTTTTGCTGATTGTTCACAAAATGTATCTACCGTAATCAAAGTGCTTGAAGAAATGGGGTTTGTTGTAAATAATGAGAAGTCTTCCTTATTGCCAAAACAGGTTGCGACCTATATTGGTTATTTATTAAATTCACACGAAATGACAATTTCTTTGCCAGTTGACAAAATGCCAAAATTTCCGCTTTTGAGCTGTTTTGCCGAGCAAGTTGCACTACTGTGCCTTAGAACATTTGAAAATCACTTCATTAGAAAAGAATAATAATGATTATGACAAGAGCGTTGTCCTTACTGCCAAAGCCTGTTCAGATCTACATTGGTGGGTCGTTAATGCTCCCAATGCAAACAGAGTTTCTCTTCAAAAATCGCAAGATATTGTCTCTATAACCACAGATGCTTCTCCGTCAGGTTGGGGAGCCCATTGTAATGAAATTAAAACAAGGGGTAATTGGTTCCAAGTGGAAACAGGTAGGCACATAAACTATCTTGAGCTTTTAGCTGTTTTGTTTGCTTTAAAAGTATTCATTCGGTTGGATAGATGTAAATTAATGTGTATTGTGACAACACAACTACGGTAACATATATTAATAATATAGGTGGTATGATACCCTCACTAGATCTTTTAAGCACTCAAATTTGGCAATGGTGTCTCGATCGTAACTGTGAAATTGAAGGTTTTCATTTGCCAGGATGCCAGAATTACTGTGCTGATTATTTATCACAGGTACCTTGCCCTAGGTTAAAGTGGAAATTAGATCCCGATATTTTTCAACAAGTTTCTGAGGTTTCTTTTATGCCTGACGTTGATTTATTTGCTTCATGTCTTAACACACAATTAGTTAGGTTTGTGTGCTGGAAACCAGATCCTGATGCTTGGTTCTATAATGCTTTTTCTCAACCATGGAAAGGATTTACACCTTATTTTTTCCACCCTTTAGTTTGTTGGGGAAAGTGTTACAAAAGATCCAATACGACCGAGTGCGGAAGGCCATGGTGTTTACTCCATGCTGGCCAACCTCAGCGTCGTATCCGACCCTGTTATCTCTTCTTTTCGATCTTCCAATCCTACTTCCACAGAAGCCCGATTTGTTGACGTTGAACGGGACACAGCTATATCCGTTGCGAGACAAAATTTTCGTTGCCACTTGGCATGTCTCAGGGGACAATTCAGTAGTTCTGGATTTTCTTTGTGCACAGCCAACCTCATCCTTAGTTCCTGGTGAACTGGTACGAACAAGCACTACTCCTTGGTGTGGCAAAAGTTCTGTGGCTGGTGTGATTCAAAACAAGTCCATCCAGTTCAAGCATCTTTAGCCCACACGTAGCAGAGCTTCTTACCCAAGAGTTTGATACCGGCAAGTGTTATCATACTATGAATATGTATCGTTCTGCGTTATCCTCTGTACTCCCGCCAATAGATGTAAAACCGGTTGGGCAGCATCCAATCATAATTTGCTTGCTCAAAGGAATTTTTAACGAAAAGCCCCCTCTTCCACGTTACACTGCTCCTTGGAATGTTGACATGGTTTTGACTTTATGTCAAAACTTTGCACCCAGTTGGGTAATTGTCCTTAAAGCTACTGACTCTTAAATTGAATGCTCTCCTTGCATTGATCTCAGCTCAACACGCTCAAACGTTAGTTGCCTTGGACACAGCATTTATGACTATTCAACCAAATAAAATTACGTTTGTTGTTGCTGCTTTACTTAAAGCGTCCAGACCTAACAAAGACACACTACAGTTGACTCTTTGTCGTTATTTGACCTTGTTGACTCCTTGTGTTCTTATTTGACTTTGCAGGAGTATTTACGATGTACGGAATCTTCTCGGATTGCAGCTAATACAACTAAACTGTTTTTGTCTTTCATTAAGCCTCATCGACCTATAGTAAGTAAGTAAGTAAGTAAGTAAGTAAGTAAGTAAGTAAAAGCTTTATTTAAAGAGGGTAGCACTAAATAGCCGAGGCTAATAAACTTGTGGCCCTCATTCATAACTAGTATTAATTACATGCTGATGTTTAAAATATATACAATATTATAAGCTATTTACAAGGTTAAAAACTATGACTATAAATTAGATCGATGTATAGTTAATAATATTTGCTAATAGATCTAGATACTAAAATGATGTAAAAGTTGTTGGTCTTTGAGAATGTTACTCCACAAATTGTTCTTGAAGCAGTTTAACGAATCCACCTTTCTGATATTTAAAGGGATACTGTTCCACAGTTTAGTTGCAGTAACTAGAAATGTGCGTCCACCCTCAGTTTCCCTCTTATATTTAGGGCAAATGGCATTAAAATTAGCATAACGTGTGTTACGCGAGTTACGTACATTGTTCAAAATAATGTAGTCGCCAAGATAGCTAGGTAAGTTATTATGTATGCGTTTATAAAAAAATGCACATTTATCAATTTTACATTGCTCGTAAAAAGGAATCCATGCTAATTCATTAAATAGAGCTACTGAAGGTGCCTGGCGATCTGCAAACATGACAGTTCTAGCAGCCCGTTTCTGAAGTTTTAAAATTCTGTTCAAGTAAGATCTTATTGCAAGTACCCCAGATGGTGCTGGCATAACTCATAACTGGCCGGATGATTGCATTGTAATATTGTAGGCGTTGGTTAAGTGGCAAGTAGACCCGAATTTTCCTCAATACGGCTATGCGAGAAGCTAGTTTCTTGCACACTTTTTCGATCTGATCATCAAATGATAGTAACTTATCAATATCAAGACCCAATAAGGGTGCACTATAGACACTATCAAGAATCTTATTATTAAGCATAACATTCAGCTTCTCGTCAGTCCTGGGCGCAAGCCTTTTCCCCGTAATCAGCAGAACCTTGGTCTTGGACTCATTAATTGAAAGCTTATTTGCGTTTGCCCAATGCTGTACTTCACTAACAGAACTGTTTAGTGAAAGTTCTAAATTTGATATATTGCTGAAGTCGGAAGAGTCTATAATAGTAGTGTCATCTGCGTAAAGATCAATTTGAGAAGTTACATGTAGTGGTAAATCACGTGTTCACGCTGGAGTGGATGTCTCCATCTTCAAAGGACATAGTTATCGGGGTGCAGCTACTTCTAAGGCAGTGCCGCAGGGTTTTCAGTTGATTTAATTTTGAAAACTGCGGACTCGTCTACTGAAAGTGTGTTTACGCGGTTTTACCATAGAGACTCTATAGTTTACGAAGAGTGTTTTTCTCGTGTGGTAATAATAACTTCTTAGTTATATGCAAATAAATGTTATTCCAATGTTTGTGTTGCTTTGAACATGCATAATAAATCCTGTAGTGCGAAACGTGGTATGAGGGAGAATGAAAATTATACAAAGGTACTTACCTGCAGTTTACTCTTCTTACATGGCCCACCCGGTGCCACAAATTGTTTTTTATTAGCGTACGTTCCGGAAAGACTGGTGTACGAAGGCAGTTTGGGCGGTTGTCTACCTATGGTGAATTAGCATAACAATGGCTTTAAAGCGTGGTGACCTGGAAACTAGTGTAGGAAAATGCATAATGAATCCCTCCGTGCTCAACATGGTATTTGGAGAACCTCAATTACAATGCAGGTAAGTACCTTTGTATAACTTTCATTTTACTTCCGGCTTCGCTGATGGTGGGAAATCTGTCAGTATGAATATATAAACACTATGTCTGCCGTTCTGAAAGCATTCAATTTATATAAATTAAAACAAAAGATTTCTTTCTCAACGGAAACTTGCATTAATCATCCTCAGAAAGGTATTACTGAAGAGGAAAACATTGTTGTGACTGTCAATATTCCACACAAGTACCTAGAACAATTGTATGACTTGAAGCAAGATGGTAAGTTAACTGGCCTGTTGTACATCGAGGTTTTGAATGCATTTATATCACAGAATGCCATGGAGATAAAGCTAGACTGCGAAATAATTAATAGTACAATACGTATATATTGTGGGGAGACTAAAAACAAAAGGTTGCGAGGCCATGTAAGAACAGAGTACTTGGCGAAATCAAAATGCATTTCTCTTTAGGAGAAGGAAATTGCCAGGGTGTCCGAGGCGAAGAATGAGCTAGAAACTGCAAAGGCAGTTTGTGATACCTTGTCCAAAGAGAAAGACAATTCAAATGAGCAATGCAAGATACTATCGAAAGAGTTGTGTACATTGCAAGGAGCCAAGAAAGAGACTGAATGAAAGTTGGAATGTGTGACGGGATATCAAGAAGAGCTAAACAAGAATGAAGCACTGAAACAGTACATTGAGAAAATGGGAATCCCAAAAAATTGTGAAAATACTGGAAAATGTATAGCAGATGTGGGGAAAAGGCAACAACATTGGAAAATAAAAGAACTCAAAACACAAGTTGAGAGAACTCTTTGGTTTGCTAATACCTATGGACTGCATTTGGAGTCTTTAAAATTATCTGACACTCTGGTGCTGGATATGAATTGGAATTTACAGAAGGTGGAACCAAAAAGGGTTATAAAGATTTACCAGAAGTTGAAAAGCAGAAAATTAAAGAAGTTCTTTTGATCCAGGATACGTTTTCTGTGGGTGAAGCAGCATACCATGAGCTTTCCATGATCCCGGCAGGTCAAACCCTCCCTCGGTTGTACCTGGTTAAGCACTGCAAGGATTCCTTGAATCAGTTGTGTCAAATCGAGCGAACACCAGGGAAAAATGAAGGTGCCCAGGTCAACTTTTATGATGCACTCAGGAATCCAATCCAAAATCATGTAAGTTAATCGATCAATGAAAAACAACATCCTGCATGTGTGTGTATCATTGCATATATTGCAATATAATGAAGGGGAAATTATTTACCCAGATTTTTTTTACTCTTGTATAAATGAGAACCTGTACTGCAAATGGTGTAAGTCCTCCTGAGAGATACAATATAAAGTTAAGTGGGGATGGTGCCAAAATGACGAAGCTTACTGGCTTCATAGTCATCTCATTTTCAATTTTGAATTCTGGAGATGGTGTGATGTCTCCAAAAGGTTAGCCTATCCGCATCTCATTGCACGCCGCTATGATGTTATTGTCCAATTTGTAAGATGGAATTAGACTGCGAACAGTGTATGTACACAGAAATTTCTAAATTCCAGGA
>CACRXK020017468.1:0-10603 GCA_902702795.2 Paramuricea clavata
ATGCTTTTCATTGCCTTTCAGACAATCAGTTTCAAAAGTCTTGGGACAGATGCCACAAAAACTTTGAATATCAACAAACTACAATCCCACCCGCCCTCTGTTCAATGTTGTGTCCCATTTCTTGTCGGGTTTGATGTGTTTTGGTTTAAACAACATTGATTGGGGTGGGGGGAGGGGTAGGGCAGCGGTACTATGTGTAAAAAACTATAATGATCCACCTAGAAGCCAAAACTACATGTGTCCCAACAACTTCTGAAAGTGATTGTACATTATCCATGACAAACCGCAAAGAATCATATTACCTATACTCTTTCCTGCAATATATAGTTAATTAAATACGCCTTCGCCCATTTAGTTCTACTAAATTGTAAGCAAATTGTAAATTTCGACATACTAAAACTCTATTAACAACTCGAACTGACTTGACCACGTAGCTCAGTTGGCAGAACATTGGACTAGCATCCCAAAGGTCGCGGTTTCGACTCCCACCGTGGCCAAGCAAACTTTTCAGCTTGCCCGCTGTGGATGCATACTCAGAGTAACGTCACAAATATCATACTAAAACTCCGATTTCTGACCATCAGAATTCTGTCAAAACTTACCCAATGTCCAGGAAATAGCATTTCAGAGAATTTAAATTTAAAAATTTCCTCGGGCCTTCGGTCCTCGTTTCCAGACCCCAATAAAAAAGAGCTTCCTACGGAACTGCATGCTTCTGTAATATGTCTTTGCGTAAACTATGTGTATTTTTGTTTGTAAATTGCATCTTCATTTTCCGGATAGCAAACACCTTCGTGGCTTTGTATGTCAAGAAATATTCGGGAAGTTTCTTCGTCATTCGGAAGTTTTTGGCCTACACCCCCCCCCCAACTATACATGCTAGCTGCGGCCCTGCTTTCTTTCATTTCCTGAAAAGCTATATTGCTTCATTGCTTCGCTTCTTCTATCAACGGTATCCAAGGGTCCATTTCTTCCTTAGTTTCTGATTCATTATCAGTCGTCATCGAAATTTCAGACCCATGAGTTGAAGTTGTCGAGACATCGTCTTGGAAATCCGTTTCCTGGCTATCCGAGTCTGTTTGAGACATGTTTCTTTCTTGTGCACGTAGGGGAAATTACTCTTTTTTGCCTCTACGTATATTGTAACCGCGGTTTATTTAAATTACTGTTGGCCGCTGTTGAACCATTGTTTGTAAAACAACGTCAGAGCAACGTAGATATTAGGTTGTCGACGTCGTAACCTTTTTTCTACCAAATTTCAACGTTGAAACAACGTCGTGTGCCCGGTGGGTAGCGCAGTTCATAACGCAGCCAGTAGTCAAATTTCATACGTTTCATATTACACGATGCTCACTAACGATTCTCGGTCTAAAACGTTGATTTGCGTTACTATAAATTTTACTTATCTTACAATTTATATGCATATGGGTACAAGAAACCATTTTCCTTAATTACAATTGGTTAACTTTGCAGATATCCCTTTTTAAGTTCGTTTTTGAACGAAGCTCACTACAAAACTGTAAATAAATCTATATGTCATTGGCTATTTTATGACAGAAAGTAAGAATGGTTGCTAGAAAATCATTCGTATCTTAGTCAGTTCGTTACGAAAACTTGTAAAATCGTCCTTGTAAAATATGTTGGACTTTAGATGCCTAGGGTGAATTTGTTTGATATTGTCTGCTATTAAGGCTTTTATGACGTGTGAGCCCATGAAAATATGGTGAGATACTAACAAGATGGCTCAGTTGTTTTCTTTAAATAGAGTTCCAATACTGTTACCATGCATGGAATTCAATGAATTGTGACCAGTGGCGTAGCCAAGGGGGGGCGAGGGGGGGCGGTCGCCCCCCCCCCCAATAGTCTCCAAAACCGCTCTTGTGAAAAGTTCAAATCCGGGGAGATATTGGGGGGGAGGGGGATGAGGTAAGCTACGAGTCAAATCCAAGTAAAAACTTCCAAACAGCGCATAATTATCTGATCATTTGCGTGATCTTCGTAGACGGAAATTTGAAGTAGGTGCATCCGGCTTATTGCATCGAATTTCAGAAATATTCAAAACGCGTTGCAATGCTTGCGTGTTTGCGTCATAAACGGTACTATTTTATATGTGTTTGTATCATGTTACATGAGTCTACAAAAATCATGTAATAACCACTCAGCCTAATTAGTCTAGGATGAATATGCAAATATTTTAGAGCCTGGACTGACGTAATCAGGCACGTTTCAGTTTAGGCATTGGCTAAAAACTATTGAAGGAATTCGCTTGCTCATACTGTATTGCATGAGACATTATGTCATCGTTCTAGCAATAGTAATTAGGTCATAATTTTAACTCCATCCGTCAGTATAAAAAGCCTACATAATCTAATCCATTATTCATAGCCTCATAGCCCATACTCGCGTATTATGCAAAATGGCTGAAGCTTCTGCTCCTCCTGATCTCTCAACATATCAATATGACCCTTGCTGTCCCTTGCCAACTGGTTTGATCACTCGGACTCTATTATTAGGAATGGGATTATTTTATGAGTGTGAGAGTCTTTCAGAACTCAACTCTTCAGACCCTCGGACTTTTGTATCGTAAATGTATATTCATTTTAAGGTACTCAAAAAAGTCTTGCTTCTAAGTAAAGGGGTATCCGATAAATTGCAATCTGAAGACTTGGACGTTGTTACCGGCTGCGAGAGGGTTACAGATCTGCTCGCCTCAATCAGGGCTCTTCGGTGCGAACCAAAGTTTGAAGCTTTCTGGGAAAGTACTCTTCAAAAATGCCGCATACTAAGTATTGAAGAACCAAAAGATGAACGCGTACGTAAGATTCCTCGGAGAATTGACGACAATCCCGAAACCGCCGTCCACCTGTCGCCAAAAGACAAGTTTAGAGTTTCTTTCTATTATAATGTAAGTCACTCGATTACCGGATTACGCATATGTATAATTATAGGGTTGCCCGCCTAAATATAGACTGTCTCTAATACAAAATAAAAAGTAAACGTAGGTGTGCATTTAATACTATCAAACTCATTAATAATTTATGAGGAAAATTGAAAAGAAATACATGTTTAATCAGTGTCTGTATACGCTGATAAAGAACCGTCCTGATTTGCATAAACTTTTCTCGCAATTTTCTAAGTTTATAACATTTATTTTTTAAACATAATTTGAAAACATGATTGTCTGTTTGAGGTCGTTTGATAAGTAATTTACAAAATTCGTGTCCGTTCTGTATCAGTGTACACAGATACTCGTGCGAAGCACTCGTGTCTGTATACACTGATACGGAACGGCCAGTTATTTTGTAAATAGTACTAAAAGTAGGTGTATTAAAGAATGTTTAGAATTATTTTCTATATTGTAGATACTAGATCTTATGAGCTCCTCAATTGAAAGCCGTTTCGACAAACATAATGCGCCAGTTCTAAAGGGACTTGGATACTTGGGTCCATCTCGTTTAGCCAGTCCAGAAGCTTGGGAAAACATATCTTTAGCAGTCCAGTGGTTCCAAAGTGACCTAGATGTTGATGCATTAGAGAGCGAAATCTTTTCTTTGCAGACATCATTGCTGCTCACCAATGTCAATAAAAAAGCGAAGTCCGAGAAGAGAAAGGCCAGTTTTGACGACCTATTCAAGGTGTTGCAAACGGAACCAGAATGCTACGGAAACGTCATAAAGCTAATGAAAATAACTTTGACACTGCCACTTACCTCAACTAGTGCTGAAAGAGCATTTTCGAAGTTGAAACTGATCAAGTCCAGACTAAGGTCAACAATGAAGCAAGAAAGCCTAGAAAGTCTTATGCTGATGTCTGTGGAAGCCGACATATTGGAACAGCTTGATCTGGAAGAGCTTGTAGAAAAATTTGTAGATATGGCTCCAAGAAAAATGGATTTAGTTTAAAGTTAGATGGATTCAGTTTAAATTTAGATAGCATAGCAAATGTGTAATGATGACAATAGGTCTAAAATTTTATGAAGTTTTCAGTTGGTAATCAACATAATTATTAAATCTAAAGATTTTGTCAAGGGTATTGCGTCTTGTTCTAGAGTAATATAACCGAATTTTGTGATTTATGACCGTCCAATTACTTTAAAAACTCGTATCAGAATGCAGGAAATGGCGTTTCCGAGCCCTGGAAACCAAAATTTTCCCGGGGGAACATGCCCCCGGACCCCCCTAGGGGGTTCGTGGCTTCGAACCTCTTGCCCCCCCAAACATTCGACCCTGGCTACGCCACTGATTGTGACTAAAATGTAGCAGTCACAAGCCTTTAAATCTGATTTTAAATATACGCGATGTTTCAGCCGCATTTTAGCTATTTCCTAACACACGCATACACAAAAATTGTATAACACAGCACACGAAAATTATCCGTGTGCAACGAAATTAAAGTTAAATTTAAGAGTAATGATATTACTTCAACAGACTGTAGTTAGGGTGTGAGTTAAGTTCTCAGATTTGTACAATGACTACAGTTAATCCCCTTTTAATTAATTTCGTCATCATTAATTTTGCTCGGATCCTGCATTAATTACTATAGCTACAAAGCTATAGCTGCAGGATAACTACTTGGGTTGGACAACTTGGCTAGGAAAAACTCTCTGCGTCTTGATGTTTGTAATGACGCGATGTCTGTAAAACAGCTCGAGGGGTGATTATACGAGGGTGTATTGTTTTGATTAGGTGATATGCAAAATTGGTGACCATGTTGTGCACGAGTACTGTTTTGATCTCGAAGGTAAGCATTGCGTTCTTTCACCCTCATTCCACTGCTACAACCACGAAATGGTCTCAGGATACCGAGGGAAACAATGCAATTATAAAGAGAAGTGTCTATACCGAATTATCAAAGTCGTTATCAGCCGAACCGAAGGCGAGGCTGAAAACGCTTACCGAGACCTTGATAATTCTGCATATCGCAAAAGCCGAATTTAATAATTGTTTTTATTATACATTTGTTAGTGCTAAATAGATACCGCTTGCTAATCATCGAAGGCTCATTTGCAGATAAATCAGTTATCTTCTAGCAGATAACTGAGTTTTCTGTAGGTTGCGTAATTCGCCATTTAACTGTAAGCGCTTAGCTAATCAAATTGCTTTTACCAACTACAACTGTATAATAATTATTGTTAATGTTTATAGCTAGTTTACTTAATGATTAACATGACTAGTCTTTGAATGCATTTAAAGTAACTGATAGTTAAGTATTTTTTACTGTCGTGTTTTAGTTGGAACATACAAATCTACACCATGACATGTCTACGTGACTGCCCAATCTTTAATCGACCCGTAACTGCAATTCCCGCATTGTTTTACTTTCTATACTAGAAAATACATGCATGCAGCAACCCCTCGCCTTTCTTAACAGATGAAGTATAAAAACCCCACATAAAGTATTAAGACCATTATAAACAAACACAAAAATACAACTGATGCCGTGATGCGCTAGCTTTATAATGAACGATAACATTCACTGCAATTTCATGCATACCAGCTTGCATTAAAATGAATTATCGAGTTAAGAATGGCTTAAAAATTTCGCAGATATAAATAAAACCGACAAGACAAAGCAAGTACGGCATGGCATTTTACTACGGAAATGTTTACACTTACCCAAACCGGCACAACAACGATTAAATTATCAAAGATATCAACATCAAAACAGCTATTATACAAACTTTGTTTCGCAGTTGAACAGCCACTAATTGATGAAACTGCTGGCTTATTTCCAGTTAAAATCGAGGGGAAAAAAGTGTTGTACTTTCTTAAACTTTTTAACGAAATTTAAAACAAAAAATTGCTTGTAAAACAGCAAAATACATCATTTCAAAATGAACAGCAATTTACTTCGACAGATTTTGTACTCGCGCATGCGCAAAACGTGGAAAACCGTCCATAACATAAACAAAATGGAGGACAACTTTGCACTGCGCTATGTTTTCACATACCCGGGTATAATTAGCCGTGCGGAATTAGTACCCTCACACGGCGCTTCGCGCCGCCGGCTCGGGGACAATTTGTAGCGCATTGAATTCAAACTGATTGGCGGCTACTATACAATACGTCATGTGACTTGTGCAAAACATATTCATATTTACATAGGCTGGAATAAATAGGTTGAACGTTGTACATCTTATTCTTATACGTTGCTAAATTATTGAGTTAAAACATTTTCTTGTACCCATTGCAATCCCTGGTGACTCTTGTATTTCGCAAGCCAGAAGCACAATCGGCTGAGAACTTTCTCCACTGAAACTACAATAAACTCATTCGCTATGTTGCAATGTTGCAATGTTGCATCGAGAAGTAAATATAGGTGATGGAGAACGTGGATTGCAGCGGGAAAATAAGAACACAGTTGCAAAGCATTTTATTAAAGCGTCAGCAATTGAGGTGGTTAAGTTAACGTTGAGTCAGCTAGTGTCATGTTGCCAGGCAATGATGAAGTAACTAATTTGGATTTGAAAAACTTCTAGAATTCTTTGGGAAATTCCATTTTTTATTGCATTAACTATAGTTTTCTAAAATATTCACTTTCCTCACTTTTATCAATCTTTCTTACTGCTGTGCCCTATTTTCTTAGCCGTTTCCTCATCGCTTCTTTCTGATATAGTACGTGAATTATATCGCTTATGAAGTAAGGTGGGGTGTAAGATTGCGATATTTGTTCACTTGGAATATGCAGTCAAACATGCATTGAGCGACACTCCATTGAGCGGTCAACTTAGTACTCTGCAAACGGCTAAACTTAGCACAGCTTTATGATTTTGTATATTTTGTCATGTTCAATTATCTGTATTAAGCGTTAATTAACCTGCGAACAGGTTCGAATTTAGGAGTCGATGTCACCAAGGGAAGTGGTATCTTCATTTTGGGTAGCAATGACAATATTCTTCTGCTTTATAACAAAAGTCATGCGGCTCACTGCAGTTCATTTTTACCTTTTGGTTGCATGTGTGAGATATCAAATAATTATGCAAAAATAGAATGGAATGAGGATAAATTATCTCATCAGTATTAACTTAGAACTATTCATCAAGATATCTTATAGCCACTTGAATAGCCGCAGGAAATATATATCGGTCAAAGTTGTGTATCATCATGCTGCATATAAAGCGCTGCATTGTTTGTGTGAAGACTTCGTTCGATAAATATAGGCAATGCACATCGTTAATTTTGGTGTTTGAACCGCACTTATAATAAACTGTAGTTACTACGCATTTTCTGATTGACCAATAGCATACAGCCAAGTAAAGCAATTAAGCAAACTTCCAGATAACTGAGCTCTCATTATTGCATTTACACAGAGTCTGTAAATATAAAATCATATGAAAATGCCTAAAACATGTGGTGGTACAAACGGGACTAGAACATTGATATAATACACCTTCCTGAACCTAAACGATTTCATTATAGTCAAGCCATCTACAGTTATTACTAAAATTTAAGATCCATGACAGGAACAATCGCGGACCAAACACCACGTGCAAACTATTTCAATAACGTAACTATATTTCAAAGTATCTACGTTAAGTAAGTTTTAATGATTTCACGTTTGTGAGACCATTAAAAACAGTTCTTAGCAAATTGTAATCTATATTTTAATATTGCCGTTGTAATACAATGAGTGGATGCTTGCTAAAAAAATGGTCCGATGTGTATTTCAGCAGGCAAGTTATTACGTTCTCTGTCAAATGTCAACTGGAGCAACTTTTTCAGGTAGGCATCCGCTGTTATACGCAAAGGCTGTCCTGCTCATCATGATCCATCTCGTTGCTTGCCTTGGCACTCTTTCTATTCGTCTTGATAACTGAACATTATTTGTGCACGCCCATACCTCTGTTGTGTAATTAACTGTAATTTCACAAGTCTCCTGCAAGTGAAGTTACAAAGATCTTTTTCACTGTCAACACAAGTCAGCTTTTTCGGCCTCGTGGTACAATCGTACATGCATGATAGGAGTTTTTAGTAAGGCTAGTGTAATTGTTTTATGTAGTTTAGCGCCGTTGGCATGCAGGGTTGTTTCAGTTTTATTTTCCACATTGTACGGTAGATGGTTAATGAAAATCACAAACAAGAAAGGCAGGATGCTTTTTGCGGCACTGCAGATGTGAATGGTTTAATGTTGTAACAGCACCATTAACAGCAAAACTCTGACTTCTACTTTTTAAATAGTCCGGGAACCAACACAAAACAGATCATATTACACTGTAATCACGAAGTTTCTGAAAAATCATTGTGTGACCCAGAAACTGAACAGCCGGGCTGTTTATATACCCAAGTCTTGCCGTGACTGTGGAGAACTGAGGAGGTTAAGCGACACATGAGAAAATTAGGCGAAAATTATGTTTGGATGGCCTGGGAACGTTGCTGAAAAAGCTTAAGTAGGAAAATCGTTATAGAATTTAGAATCCCTCTTGTGATAACTGCAAGAGCGACGTCGGCGCATTTTCATTCGGAGTGAATACGAATGCAACGAATAAAAAGAGAAATTTGTATGCAGTATTCTTTCAAATCAATCAAAGTCTTCCTAGCTAAACCCTGTTCTTGTTATTCTGTTCCTTCGGGTTAAACGAGGCCTTGTCCCCTTCAACAGCAGTATAACAAGGACGAATAAGTTTTAAAAAGATGCTTTTATTCGCTATAACTAACTTTGTAAAAAAAGAATGCTCACTGAGGCGTGAGAACCGAGCCAGAAAAACAGTGGTAAAAATACCCCCTGGCTCGCGAATGAGATGCGGTTGACGGAAAAATACCGCGAAAACGAGTGAACGTAGAGGAATAATATTAAAGGCTATAGAAAGTATTTAGGGGCCATATTGGATGTTTCATTAGTTTTTGCCAGGATTGTCGTTTCTCAACGGATTTTAATAACGTGGTCTATAACAAAACAATAACTGAATCCGGCTTTTGTGACTTTCGCGTTATTGTTTCGTGTTATATAGTTAGGGTGTGAGTTAAGTTCTCGGATTTGTACAATGACTAGACGTTTTTAATTAATTGATTTCGTCATCATTAATTTTGCTCCGACCCTGCGTTAATTACTAATCAATTTTAATTTCGCGATGTCACACGGTGTCGTGAACATAGATATTACCTGCTGTAATTATATTTAATCTCTTTTGTTATAGCTAAGTCGGACCTAAACATTAGATTGGCAAATACAAAGAGCAACAAAACAGGGAGACTCGAAATATTTCATCCTTCCTTTGGCTGGGGTACCGTCTGTGATGATGAATGGGATGATACCGACAGTCGCGTTGTCTGTCGTCAGTTGGGTTTCAGTGGAGTAAACGCGACAGGCAAGAAAGCTTACGGTGGTCAAGGAACTGGTTCAATATTGTTTGACGATGTGAAGTGCACTGGTGATGAATCATTCATTTGGGATTGCAGTCACCGTGGGTGGAATGTACACAACTGTGACCACTCTAAAGATGTCGGTGTCGACTGTACCGGTAACTGCATTATTTCTTTCTACCTAATCTTCTTTATGTCAATGCTATGAAATTTTATTGTCCCCCCCCCCAAAAAAAAAGAGAACACTTCTTATAAATGTTTAACCCTCTATTTACATCCATAGAAAATAGTTGACCTCCTATTATTTTACCAGCCCGCAACCCATAAATAATGAACCTTCTCTTAGCTGGCTGGTTATGAAGATGCCTCATCTTCTCAGTCTTGAAAAGTTGATTGCTAGCTTAAAATGTAATGTTTTATTGTTCAATACATTATATGGTTCTTCGCAGACGTAGCACTAGTTAACGTCGAACGGTCAAGTTCCTGAATATTTTAGTGTTCGCGGAAATTTACATGCAAATGATGCCTCCTGTATATTGGTGCTGTACAATTAATATGTAATACTAGCCTAAGGGCTAGCTGCAGAACACGCTGTTAATAACCAATATCGAACCGAAACTCGAAGCTTTGAAAGTAGATAGTTCAAAGGCAGGGACGCCGGAACTAGGGGGCAGGAGGGGCAGCCGCCCCCGTTGCCCTTTACCAGGAGGGGCAAGGGGGGCAAAGGTGCCCTTTCAATTTAAAAAATTGCCTTAGCGAAATAGCGAATTGTAAGAAATGTTAGTGCGATTCTTTTACCAATTTGCTTCAGAAAACGCAAGAAATGCCGTCATCGAGCTTCAAGAATAGCGCAATCGCCTGGCGGAGAACCCTCTCACACCCCTATCATCCAATAAATAGAAAACATGATCAGACGAAGCTCAACTCCCGATGTTTTGCAAACATCTCTTAGTATATATCAATTCAAAAGTGCCCTTTCACGAAAATCTGTCCTCCCTTGCCTTCACATCGTTCCGGCGTCCCTGTTCAAAGGTATGTTAGGCCTAGCTGAGTAATTTACTAGTTAATCTTTATTGACATCGTGACGGAAATAGCTGTACCATACCAGAAGTTACTAACGCCAGGAAAGTGCTGACTTGCGGCCAAAACTTTGGGTTAGGTTCTTCAAAACCTGTTTATAATCCATGGTTAATTCAAAACTAAATAACACTGTAATGGAAACATAACACCATCATATTTTTTAAACAATGAAAATCGTATTTTATTGTAACAATCGCGTGCAGATACGTTACAACAATATTCTA
>CACRXK020017469.1:0-10602 GCA_902702795.2 Paramuricea clavata
ACTATGTTTTGAGGCCAGGTTTAAACTTAACTTTAAATGTCAATTATGGTTATTACCTATGGTTTAGCCCATTAAGTGCCAGCGCTCTGACGAGTAAAATCGTCTGGCGTTAGACAGAGTAAACTATAGTAAAATAATAAAGTAAGGCGCATCAGGGCGCAATGTGATTCAATGGGTTAACTAGACACATATATATATAGGAATATAGGCTAGTTAACCCATTTGAAGCCAGCATTTCCCCTTGACATTCAAGTACAATTGTCTGGAGTTAGACAGAGTAAAATAGTCTGGCATTAGACAAAGTAAAATAGTTAGACAGAGTAAAATAATAAAGTAGGACGCATCATATGGCATTGCATTGAGGTAGAACAATTAATTTGGCACAATAGGTGAAAACTATAATTGATTTGTAATGTTTAGTATAACCAATTTCTCATATTAATTTTTATATTTGCAATATTAATTAGTATTTATTAATATTTATATCTATTTTTTGCATTAAAAAATTAAGAGTGATGAACAACATTGTCTGTCATTTACTATTATTTCATCTAGATTCTAGAATTTCTGCAGGAATACCAAAAATCTTATAGGAAATTAGAATAAATTATTTTCTTATAGGAAATTCCTATAATAATTTGTGACTAGACTTGAGAATTCTTATAGGAATTCTTCCTATTAAATTCTTATAGGAATTCCTGTAGAAAAAATTCCTATAGGAATTTTTCCTATAGGAATTCCTATAGGAAAAATTCCTATAGGAAAAATTCCTATAAGAATTTGGGACAAAATTCCTATAGGAATTTTTCCTATAGGAATTCCTATAGGAATTTTTCCTATAGGAATTCCTATAGGAATTCCTATAGGAAAAATTCCTATAGGAATTTTGTAGCAAAAATTCCTATAGGAATTTTTCCTATAGGAATTCCTATAGGAAATTTTCGTAAGGGAGAGTTTACTTAATAAAGCTCTAGAACTCAGGCATTGTCTTCAGTGCCATCAATGATCAGTGATATATTTAATATATTAAATATGTCATTGCAAATTGCAGAGAAATTAACTTACAAAGATTTTTCTTGTGACTAAATACAAAGCAGTTAGATCTAGTGTAATGGTTCAAACATTAAATGAACATTCCCATGCATAAAATTGTCAAAGACAGTTATAAAACTTACTTGATTCGAAAACGCTTGAAATTCATATAATTGAATCGATTATTGTTCGACACTCACGCCCGTCTTATCCAGTATAAATGCGCGGAATTTCATCCATTACACCTTATTATCATTTAGAAATGTGTGTTCTTTCATCCCCTATAATTTTTATGGCGATTCGATGAAATTTGAGCGTTTTATTGAAGTTTTCTTGCATCGACTCGGTGTTTCGCCATACAATTGGCTGATCGCATTATTAATCCGCACCCCCCCTATTGAGGACATATACTTTTTTTCCCTCTCCCCTGGAATTTCCGCACATTTTTCAATGATTTTCCACCCATGGCATGGAAATTCCTTGGTGTATTTTAGCTAAACCATTGGATTTTTCATAAATATTAGCCATCCCTTAGCAGACCTGTGGAATTTCTTCATATATTTTCTGCAGTTTTGTTCATCCTTTGGAAAATCCCTGTCGATATTTGAACCTCCCCCTGGGAATTTCCTTAGGTATTCCTTACATTTTGAGCCATCCCATGGAAAATCCGTGTTGTTTTTTTAACTCACCCTGTGGAATTTCCTTAGATATTTCCAACATTTAAGTCATGCTGTATGGAATGTTCTTGTAGACGGTAGTCATTGTAACCAATATATAATCCTATTGGCTTACAACCATAGGCGTACGCGGCTGATGCCTTCCGGGGGCAGTTGAAAGTTTGCCCGAATTTTCATGGATGATTGTAACGAAATGACCTGAATTTAACATATTTTCTGATAAATCTGCCCAAATTTTCTTGATTTTTTCTAGCATTTGCGCGGATTTCCATGGTTTTCCATAGTTTTAGGAGGCAGTTGCCCCTCCCTCTTCTCCCCTGTCTTGTACGCCTAGGCTTACAACGTGAGGGGCCAGAGGGGGATCGGCTGCACACATACTCTATGGCTAAATTTTCATATGTTAACCGGTGATAGACAGTACACTGTATTATTATGAATTCGCAGTTATTTTTCAGTTACTAAAGTGTATAATAAAATCGTACGTTATGAACCTGTTTTTTAAAAGATGGTATATAACAACTCAGCCTAGCTGTAGTAGCGGATCTTGACTAAAAGTTCACGAGTGACCACGAATGACCACGAGTGATCACGACTGTGCATTAAAAAACCCCCAAAATAACATAAAAGTACATCTTTTTATATTTATTGCAGACGTGCTTTCATTCTACTGTCTATAACGTATAGCACAAAAACTATCGTTCAAAATCGTTTTTATTTGTAAACGTTATACAAAGTATTAGTGACATCCAATTTTAGACAATATAAGATCTAAGATAATACAACTGGTTTCAAATCTCGCATAATGAGCCAGACGTCCTCATTCCAAGAAACCGTACGTTTTATGTCTTTTCGTATTTTTGGCGGGGAAAATGACGTCACAATTTGGCGTGAAAATTTTGTTTCAGTATCATGGTAAATTTGTTTATTGTTTCTTAAATGCCACATTATATCATCTCCAAAGTCAAAAAGAGAATTGAAATATCTTCATGGGATCAGAAGTTATAACGTTTTGAAATTTGAATCTTCAGCGTTTTGCCGGACAGTTTTTAGTGACACATTAAAATGGTGTTTTATTAAAAAAACACACGATTTCTTAGAGAATGGGAAAATCTGGAATGGTGTGAGATCAAGAGATGTGGGACCAGTTGTATTAAAATTGCCGAAGTTATTTGAAAATTGCCGAAGTTATTTGAAGTTGGTCGATTTTGAATTAGTTTTTGCCCAGCGTGTATATGTTAACTTTGATAACCAAGTTGATATTCAAACTGCTATAGTGAGGTAAGGCGAGACTTTTTTTATTTATTGGTTTACGGATTTGACTTTAAAAATAAGAGGTCGGTAGGTTGGAAAAAAATTTAAAAAAAAAACGAACTGAGTATAAATGAGAACCGAAATTAATAATCTTTATAAAATGTTTTAACGTCAATTTTAAAAAATCCGCAAAAACCGTGGCTAATCTACATATTGATTGTCACAACGATAACATGAGCCAGCAATACCTAGAGTCAAAGTTCACTTGAAATGTACTTCATGTCAGAATCCCAAATTAATTAAAAACTAAAATTGTAAAATTTTTGACATCCAATTTATTTTTTTTTTTTCACTTTCTGAATATTTACAGTCGGCGGATCTGTAAACCAATGAATAAAAAAAGTCTCGCCTAATTGAAGTTATCTTTCAGTGAAAATCGAAATATAGTAAATATCGTGCCGCGTTGTTGTGTCTGGCGTTCGGTGTGGCTGGCCACTTTGGGCATACTGTAAACAGCAGGCTTTTAGCCAGGGTCCTAAAAGAGGGTGTCCAATTTTGGTATACCGATACATCTACAATAAAGGGGGGGGGTGTCCAGAAAACGTTCCTCTGGAAAACCTTTGAAGTTTACGTTACGTTTACGTCAAATTGATCCAACTGTCTAATGTATAATAATGATAATTGAAGCTATTTCGTTTCAGATATATTAATATACTAGGGAAATAATTGACAATAATTTCCCTTTTTCCCCAGAATTTGGGTATCCAAAGGCGTCCATTTTTCGTTCTAGGGGCGTCCCAGGACAGGACGCCTGGACGCCCTTCTGGCTAAAAGCCTGGTACTAAACAGGCCTACTCGATTAATCACGCAGCAAGCAGTAGGATGATTTTTAAACCGCGAGTGGACTAGACTGATAATATAAATCGAAGGGACACAATAGGAATGTAATTAAATTTGTCAAATATCTTGTTTATATTCGCATACTAATACTATTCTACATTTAGTATAAACCTACTAGTAGGTTATCACATATCGTGCCTTCTGATTGGCTACGCTACTAGTAGGCTATTAGTGATCAGGGTTGGTATGTTGGCCTTTTTGAGGCCAAATAACTCGATTTTGGCCTTTTTCTTTCTTGTCAGGCCTCAAAAAAAAAATTTGACCATTTGGCTACTTTTTGGCCTCTTTTCACTTCAAAACAATTTTTTAGAATTATATTGATCTTTAGTTGTAAAAATCATTTAGATGTATAATAAATGATGTGAGAGGTTGATTTGCAATGTAAATTTCAAAAATAATCATATGGACAATCCAGTTGTATTTTCAGCCAATCACAGCTGATGAAATTCAGCCAATTGTAATGCTGATAAACTAACCAATAACAATTAAACAAGCACTATCTTCGCAGACGTCCGCCTCAGCGGCTAATTATATAAGGGAGTTACCCAGCTAGCACAGTACGTAAACACAACGTTTTAAATTGGTTGTGGTTTGGTTAGGTCCGACCTAACCTTCAAATAACGTAATTAGAACGTTGTTCGTACACGACACTAATTAGAATGAATATCCTGACGTGAAAACTACGTTCTCATAACGTTATAGATTTACGGTTTCTACCAACGTCGAGAAAACGTTTTAAACACGTATGGGTTAACAGGTCGGTACGTGGCAACTACGTTCTTATTGCGTTACAGATTTACGTTTTCCGCCAACGTCGAGAAAACGTTTTAAACACGTACGGGTCCACAGGTCGGTACGTGGCAACTACGTTCTTATTGCGTTATAGATTTACGTTTTTCACCAACGTCGAGAAAACGTTTTAAACACGTACGGGTCCACTGGTCGGTACGTGGCAACTACGTTCTTATTGCGTTATAGATTTACGTTTTTCACCAACGTCGAGAAAACGTTTTAAACACGTAGCCAAACGTTTTGAAAAGGATTACACTTTCAGAGCAAGGTACACGTGTAATTACCGCTGTTCATATATCGACTGAGCCAAATGTGCGTAATTTATTCTATTCTCAAATTGCAATGTATTTTATTTGCGCACGTTGTTCCCTGAGCGTATAGTTTTTTGAGGCAAAGTTTACGGAAGAAATTATTCGATTTTCATATACACGTTCGAAGGTATGTATATGTTCAACAGTAAATATATCTCTTCTAATGTAATGTAATGTATTTCTTCTTCGTGGAATGTCCATTCAAGGTTTTCTAACATTTGATTATTTCCTCTCATGTAGTCCTTCCGACAGTTTGTTGTTGACGTTCTTGCTTAAACCAGTAAATTGTGTCATACGAACGCGGAACGCCACGACTTTATAGTCCAAATGTAAGTATATATTTTGCTGTTTGGTTATATGTTTTTACTGTATTGCTGTCTTGTCAGTTGACCTTTGATATTTTAACGAGAAATTTTGAACACAATAGTAGAGCTTTCATGGCATGGACACAGCATGATGCATTTTTTCGAAAGGGCATGTCTTAAAAACCGGTAAATATTGTAGCTCATACATTGCATTACAGTAAAATGGATTCTTAATCTGAGTATTATCATATTTTAACTGCATACATTCAACATGTTTGCTGCATATTATTATAGACTCGTTTTTGATCATAAACATTCCTGTAACATGAGAACTATAGGGAAATTTGAATATATAAGGCGCTTAGTTTGAATAATTTTGTGTTTGTTTTTTCCAAGATGCTAAATAACGTACATGGCTGTTGTTATACAATCATTTATGAATTCGTTTCATTGAATCTTTTCCAACACAAAAACCAATAGCGTATTGGAAAATTTGCGCGACTTTTATATTTCAGAGCACGATCGAATCCGTTGAGTCAGTGAAGTATCTGTTTCTAACATGCAAATTGTTTGCACTTTTAGAAAACGGCTGATGCGTCTGCAGGTAAAGATGGCCAAAATAAAGAGTGACTCGAGTCTGTTGCACGAAAGTATAACGTTCTTTTATGCCGGTTTTCCACTAGCGAATTTTTTCGTGCGAAACGACATTTATATGGTTAAAATTTAGAAGACTTTATCATAAGGTGATAAGTAATTTTACATAAGTTCCAGCTGACTGAGCAGAGAGCTCATAAGCCAAAAGAATATATAGTCTGTTCGCGCGACAAAATTCACTTTAGCTTCTATAATCTCTAGACTATATTACCTTTGTCCAAATATCGTTGTATTCTACCATCATAAATATCTATATCTTGGACTATTTTCTCCTTCATCTTTATTTACGTAAATAATATTATATTATATTATATTATGATTTATGTATTTATATGTATGTATTTTTATGTATGAACGTTTCGCTGCAATAAATATATGTCGTTATATAAAAGTTGTATGAGTGCATTAATTGCTTGAATAAATTCACGTTTCATGAACGTTGTGAAAACGTTCTTTCTTACGTTGTCTTATTACGTTGTGACAACGTCCTCTGGAGTCGACAAAATCACGTCCAGCGCACGTAAACTCACAACGTTTTTTTCACGTATAAGCGGAACGTTCTAAAAACGTTGTGAGGAAGTTCTTTTTACGCTACTGACAACGTTGTGACAACATCCTCTGGAGTCGACAAAAACACGTCCAGCGCACGTAAAGAGACAACGTTTTACCAACGTAAGCTGCACGTTCTAAAAACGTTGTGAGGACGTTTTTGTGCTAGCTGGGTAGATGATCTAAATTCTAAAATCATAAATATTGATGAGAGTTTATGGATTCTCGGTCAACCAGTGCTCTCTTTACGGACTACCCAAATTAAGTGGCAAGTACTGGTTACTCAACCGAGGAATCAAAAGTCCTGCCACGAGCTTGCCATAGTGAACTCCTTTTGGCTCAATCTCATTCTCCGAGCCTGTGTTCCCTTTGTCCTGCGGTGGGAATGACATGCCACCGCATGCCAAAGGGAACGCAGGCTCAAGGAACGAGTTGTTTTTGGCTTCTTTTGAAAAAATAGTAGTTTGGCCTCTTTTGGTAGATTTTGGCTACTTTTCAAACTATATTTGGCTCCAAGCTGCGCAGGAGCCTACCAACCCTGTTAGTGATAGCCTACTAATAGAAAATTCAAAATGGCGGGAAATTCGCGTTTTGCACTTTTGCCGAAGTGTCTGATGATTTTTTGGACGACTTGTTGAACAATTCCGTACTAAAAAACCCCGAAAAAGCAACAAAAATATGGAATGGCAATTTTTAAGGGTAATAAAATAGACAAAATAACATACACTCAATGAAATTTTAAAATTAAAACTAAATTTTGTAAAACATTTTACGCGAACAAAAACTTAGCCCGCGTGCAGGCCCAAGGGTGCAGGCTCAAGGGAACTTCAGTAGTGGGCCTGCAAGCAAGGCCTTGTATTTTGTACTTTCTGCGTTCGCCCACGAACGCGGCATTCTGATTGGCTGTTTGCTGTTGGATTCTATAATTAGATAAGTGAAAGCCCTAAGGCTAAAATTTTCAACATGGCGTCAAACGAAGTATTCATTACAAAAGCTCTCGATAAGATTAAAACCGAATTTGGTCACTTTTTTCAATTAAAAGCGAAACAAGAACAGACTGTCAATTGTTTACTTCGAGGAAGAGATGTTTTTGCCGTTATGCCAACGGGATATGGTAAAAGTCTCGTCTTTCAAATATTTCTTATGGCAATGAATTGCAAGAAGATAGCGCAGGCGATGGAACCGAACACTATCGTTTTGGTGATCTGCCCGTTGACCAGCATTATAGGAGATCAAATAAAGGAAGGAGAATCGTTGGGTTTGAAGTCTGTCACTCTCGATGAATTTCTGAAGGCTAGTGATCGTGATACACACCAGGTTGTGTTTGCGTCAGCTGAACAAGTTCTCAGCAAGCCATTTACCGAAGTTCTTAAAGACCGGTCGTCAAGATTACACAATGCGTTGGAATTGGTAGTTGTTGACGAATCTCATACAGTAGAGATGTGGACAGGGAAAAGGTTTAAAAAATACGTTTGTACTTGTTACTTTGCTCAAGTATACGACTGTTTTTATCAACATATGACATTCATGTGTATGTATTTTTTAATAGGTGCAAGAATGCAAAAAGCTTTAGAACAGCCTATGGTGATCTATCGATTTTGAGATCATTATGCAAGGAAGGTACTTTTACTTGTACCTAATATTTAAAATGAGTAATATACGACATGTTTCACATTGATTAAATCACTTGTATATAAACACTTATATATGCACTTTTCTTAAACAACAGGAACACCTGTCTTAGCCTTGACTGGTACAGCAGACAATCATACACGAGAGGTTATCATGTGTGGCCTTGCAATCAATTCGGATGCTCTAGAAGTATTTTTAAGTCCAAACAGAACAAATTTGCGGATAAATGTGATCAAAACTACAAAAAAGGATGCACTTTCCAATTTAGATTGGTTGGTTGAATTGTGCCGCAGAAAACAATCTGAAACACCCGAGACTATATTGTTTTGCAACACGATGAAAGATGTTGCAACTGTGACTAACTATCTTATGTTGAAGCTGGGGTCATTTGCTTACATTCCACCAACATCCAGGGAATCTGAGGATTGTCTGATAGGTATATATCATTCCATGTCTTGGGACAACTACAAAGACAGAATTGTTTCTCAACTCAAAAGCAATGGGAAAGTACGCTTAGTTGTAGCTACCACAGCATTAAGTATGGGTGTAAATTTCCCAGACATTCGTTACATTATCAATTGGGGTCCAGCACGCAATTTGTTAGACCACCATCAAGAAGCAGGGAGAGCTGGTCGTGATGGAAAACAATCAGATATTGTGGTTATTTACCATGGACAACAGTTAACTCACTGTGAGGACGAAGTGAAGTCGTTTGTTAAGTCAACATCCTGTCTTAGGGTAGCAAGCTACAGTGCATTTGATCCAAATATTAAACCACTTGAACCAGGTCATGATTGCTGCAGTAATTGTTTGACCTTGTGCAAATGCAATATGGATGAGTGCATAGTTGACCCACTTCCATTTGGTAATGCACCAACAGAAATTCCTAAACAGCAGCAAATTACAAGACCTGTAAGTGAATATGACAAGGCTGTGTTATATTCTGCACTTTTGGAGTTACGTGAATCTCAAAGTATATCAGGTTCATGTCCATTTGACAAAACTTTAATATCTCATGGATTCTCAGTCGAACTAATCCAAGATGTAGTTGAGAGATGCAATGAAATATTCAGTGTTGAGGATATTATCAGTTCATTTCCTGTGTTTGCCTTGGTACATGCTATAACAATTTTGGAGGTCTTCCAAGAAATATTTGATGATATTCCTAATTATGATGATATGCAACTACCCATATTGAACACAGACATTACAGACCAGTTAGTTAATTATTGTGGTTACTTTGACATTCAGACTCTGATAGTGATGAACTTGAACTGGAAATACAATAGCAGTGAGTACTCTATTAAAAAATTATTAAGTACATATTACTTCCTCTTCAAATTGGGGAATGAAATAGCGTTGTCCGCAATTGACGTCACGAAAATTCGACCCCCCGCCAAGACTCAGACAAACATTGGCAACATTTAATATAAATAGTATTACGATTAAGAGCTTCCTGTGAGTTAGTTTGATAGTTTGATCGTTTGTTTACAGTTTATTTGTGCGAAATCATACACACCTTGTACTTTTCGCTTTACCTGAAGTGCCAGTGCAAAATATTTTTGCTTTGGAAGTAGAAATACACACTTTTTCGTCACTTTAGTATCGACTGTCATGTCGTTTCTATCATAGGCAGTGTCTACTGTGTTATAATAGTCCATGGTTTGGCGTAACTGTTGCTATAAAGAAAGGGTATGCAAAAGAAAGGACGATAGAAAGTCTGTAGTAGCAGATATTTAACGAAAAAATCTCGTAGTCGTACCAGATTTAATAATTCGTAGCCCAAGCGAATCAGTTCTAAAGTTCCCTATTTAATGTTGTTGATTTCATGTTACTAACTTACCTCGCTTTAGTGTGCATTATTTTATTACTTTAGACATCTCTTTTATTAATAGCAAAGTCCAATACCAAAGAAGCTAGGATTATTTACTATAATCTATTGACTACATATTCAACTTATAAAATATGGATTTATTAGGAATGTAATTAAAATTAATACTTTCAAATTTAAACTTTTAAAAAATGTCAAAGATAAACTACAAATATAAAATCTTCCGTTGACCAGTAAAACTATTTTGCTTTGACAATACAACAAAAAGAAGTTATTATAAAAACAACATTTTTATTTATTTATTTTTAAAGTTTTTTTAAAATAGAGAACCGCCCTTTATTATTAACACTGTGTTAATTAAATAGCCTAACACTGTCTGGTTAAACTATTGCTTCTCTCAGTCATAAATTTAACAACAGACGCTCTCACTAAAAACGATGGCGTCCCAGACTCATCTTTTGAGCATCATCCATCTGATTATACTGTCGATTTATAAACTCAAGCAGTGGTTAAAATGTATAGGCCGGCTTATAGCAAAGCGGTATAAAACGCCACGTTCTTCTTCAGCGAGTTAGCGATTGCTTTTAATAGTTCGGGAAAGCATCGTTCGCTGGATGTATTGACGGGGGGAAATGGTTAGCTGCGAAAGTTCTTGGAGAATAACCAGC